>JAJPUD010013253.1:0-25716 GCA_023553655.1 Myrmecobius fasciatus | reverse complement strand
AAATATATAAGAATTCAAGCCATTCTCCAATGGATAAATGGTCAAAAGATATGAACAGACAATTTTCAGATGAAGAAATTGAAACTATTTCCGGTCACATGAAAAGGTGCTCCAAGTCACTATTGATCAGAGAAATGCAAATTAAGACAACTCTGAGATACCACTACACACCTGTCAGATTGGCTAAAATGACAGGAAATGATAATGATAACTGTTGGAGGGGATGTGGGAAAACTGGGACACTGATACATTGTTGGTTGAACTGTGAACAGATCCAACCATTCTGGAGAGCAATTTGGAACTATGCTCAAAAAGTTGTGCATACCCTTTGAGCCAGCAGAGAATTGTCTCATATTTATAAGAATTCAAGCCACTCTCCAACTAATAAATGGTGAATGGATATGAACAGACAATTTTCAGATGATGAAATTAAAACCATTTCCAGTCATATGAAAAGCTGCTCCAAATCACTACTGGTCAGAGAAATGCAAATTAAGACAACTCTGAGATACCATTACATACCTGTCAGATTGGCTAAGATGACAAGAAAAGATAATGACGAATGTTGGAGGGATGTGGGAAAACTGAGACACTAATATATTGTTGGTGGAACTGTGAACGGATCCAACCATTCTGGAGAGCAATTTGGAACTATGCTCAAAAAGTTATCAAACTGTGCATACCCTTTGACCCGGCAGTGTTTCTATTGGGCTTATATCCCAAAGAAATCATAAAGGAAGGAAAGGGACCCACATGTGCAAGAATGTTTGTGGCAGCCTTTTTTGCAGTGGCTAGAAACTGGAAACTGAATGGATGCCCATCAATTGGAGAATGGCTGAATAAATTATGGTATATGAATGTTAGGGAATAGTATTGTTCTATAAGAAATGACTAGCAGGATGATTTCAGAGAGGCCTAGAGAGACTTGCATGAACTGATGCTGAGTGAAATGAGCAGAACCAAGAGATCATTGTACACGACAACAACAATACTATATGATGATCAATTCTGATGGACATGGTTCTCTTCAACAATGAAATGTTTCAAACCAGTTCCAATTGGTCAGTGAAGAAAGCCATATATATACACCCAGGGAGAGGGATATGAAATGTGGACCACAACATAACATTTTCATGCTCTCTATTGATGTTTGCTTGCATTGTGTTTCCTTTTTCTGATTTTTTTTCTTGTAGACACAATTTTTCTTGCACAGCAAGATAAGTGTGGAAATATGTATACATATATTCTATTTGTCAAGTATTTTTACATAATTAACATGTAGTAGACTTACTGCCATCTAGGAGAGGGGTGGGGACTAGGGGGGAAAAATTTGTAACAGAAAGCTTTGTAAAGGGCATTGTTGAAGAATTACCCATACATATGTTTTGCAATTAAAAAGCTTTAATAATAAATAAATAAATAAAATTTTTAAAAAAAGAAAGAAGAAGAAAAAAAAAAAAAAAGCTTGGGAGAAACACACAGACCTGCTTTACTCCATTGATGACTGGGAAAGCAAAACAGCATAGTCTGTTATACCAGAACTCATTCAGCAGGAAACTGATTATCAAGAGGAAAACCAAGAAAACCAAAAAAAAATAGAGCAAAGAGAATTACCAAGGAGAAGATTAGTGATAAATTAGACAACTTGTGGCATTGTCAGAGAAAGTCATTGTATCAATCATTTTTACTTATCTATTTAACTTTGTTATAAGAAAGGATTTAATTGACTAAGAAGGGTGAAGGTGTTTATCCAGAAATGATTGTGGAATAAAAACAAAGGACATCAATAAAAACCACAAGAGTAGATTATTACCTGTACTAAAGGTCTCCCTTAGAGTGGGAGGAAGATTAAGTACCTGGAATAAATCTCATAAATTTGTGTGACTTAAGCAAACTGGGTGGATAAGGGTGTATCAGGAGATGTGAGATTAGATAGGGTGGGGCAAAGTGGTGACACCTAAACCCAGAGTTTGCATATTTCATCTATGTGTCACTCCTAGGGTCTTATGGGAACAAAGCAGTGGGTTTTAGAATGTAACTAGTAAAAAAAAAAAACCTATATATATATATATACATATATATATAACTAGTATCCAGATAGATGCAACAGTATCTATGGGGGCTTCTGACAAACTTAGCATGGGAATGTGTAAAGGAAACATGAGAGAAAGAAAAAAGAATAGAAAAAGAGAAAAACGAGAAAAGAAGGAAAAGAAAGAAAAAGTCTATCATGTGAGGAGTTAATGAATATCCCTAGTAATTGCCTCAGTTCTCACTCAATGACAATGAGTGGCCTGTCCAAAAGTAACTTGGCTCTTTTTGTTTTTTGTTTTAATTAATTAATTTTAGTTAAGTATCAAACTGTTATTGTTAGCTCTTTGAATCAATTGTGTTAAACATCAGGACAAAATGTTTACCCTTAAAATACTAGAAACAGCATCTCTGATCCTAGGAAATCTAATTTTTGAATCATATAATTTTGAAATAAGCTTATTTGATAATCACTAGATAAAACACTTTAATGAAAAACTCAGGCCTCTTCACCTTAGTAGTAAAAAAGTGTGACATATATATATATATATATATGTATTTTTTACTCACAAATCAATCAATTAATCAACAAATTATTAAGCCCCTTGTATGAAATAGATTTCATAGGATAATAATATGAATTGGGGATACAAATATGAATGTAAGACAGTTCTTCTCATAAAGGAACTTGCTTTTTGAATTGTAATTAATTTATGAAATTATGAAATGGAGCAGGCATTCTTAGGATACTTGCCAGGAAAGATCACAATTGGCAGCTGGAAAACAGGGAACAATCATATTTTAATCAAAGACAGAGAGTATTGAAGCCAAAAGCTCAGAAAAGCTAGTAACAGACAGTGGTACAGAAGCAGACAGTAGCGGTATGGGAACCAGGAATAGGATGTTGAAGGAAAACAAGCAGAGTGAGGAAGAGTGGAAGTGGCAGAGAGTATCATTCAAGTTACCATGGATTACAGTTAGGGCAGCAAAACTGATGGAGATGGAAGTTTTCTTGGGGAGCAGGAATTTGAGGTTTCATTTTTATAGGCTTTTTTTGACAAGACATACCAATTCCTATCTGTGCCATTTGGGGGTTAGGTTATTAACATCTCAAAGTCATCATCCCAGAATTTCTGTTGGTCTAAAGCTGTGGAAGGCTAGATTTTGTTTGGATTATATGTATCACAGGACCAGAACCTTGAAAACACTATGTCAATGGTTCTTCCTTATTGGTCACATACTATCAGGATATGAATTTTAGTTAACATATAATACAATTTGTAAGTAATGTTCCTTTGATCTTTGGGACTGTTTGTAAGTAACTTCCAGGTTCCTCTTTACAATCTTATTTCCTTCTATTGTTACCTTATGCTGGCTATTTATAAACTTACTTAATATACTGATTAGAAGATAGGATTGATCATGAGGAAAGAGCAAGATAAAATTTTAGCACATTTCTACTGGAGACAGCCCATATGCTCAGGTAAGTAAATGAGGAATAAGTACAAAAACACAAAACAATTGTGCAGGGGAACACTAGCAAATGAAGGAATTAGGAAAAGCTTCACAAAGGAGTTGAGTTTTGAGCCTCTGAGCCTTGAAGTGGTGAAATTAGAGAATCCAAGGGACTAAATTGTGGAGGGAAAATATTTTTAGTTTGGTAGTATTCTTTCTAAAGCTTTGAGAGTGAAGGTTGTGTATAGGAGACAGCAAGTAAATCAGTTTGATTGAAGTATAGAGTGTTTGAGAAGTAATATATAATAGGCAGTAATGTATGAAGAAGCTAGATGGTTCAATGTTTAGAGTGCTAAGGCTGAAATCAAGAAGATCTGAGTTCAAATCCAGATTCAAACACTTACTAGCTATGTGACTCTGGGCAAATAATATACTTAAATTCTGTTTAATTCACTGGAGAAGAAAATGGCACCAACTACTCCATTATCTTTGCTAAGAAAACCTCATGAAGTGTTGGACATGACTGAAACAATATATAATAAGATAGGCTGAAGCCAGATTGCAAAGGGCTTTAAATGCCAGAGAAATTTATATTTTATCCTAGAGATTATAGGGAACCACTAAAGTTATTGAGCAGAAGAGGGACATCATCAGACTTATGCTTTAGGAATATCACATTGTATGACTATGTAGAAGTTAGATTGAAAAAGAGAGTGGAAGAGATTAGGTTAGATTGAAGAAGAGAATGGAATTAAGCAAAGAAGTATAAATGGAGTACAATGCAATGATTAGGGCCTAGACACCTGGATCTTAGCCTTGGGGTGGGAGCATCCCCAGTTCCTCTCCTTAGGAGCAGACCTACTCTATGGAGATCTGGAAACTACCATACCCACCTCTTTCACACTTATGCTGGCCTATGTCACATATGACTCTGCTTCTTTCCTTTTCCCTACTACCTTTTCACCATAGTTCCCTGCTTTGAAGCTACCATACTCCTCAACCTATTCAGGAAAATCGGACTCTCTGGAAGATAGATCACCCTATTTCTGAGTGCAACTACAGCACAGTTAGACTGTTTTGTATTCTTATTAATTATTCTTGATTCCAGATGAAAGAATTTCAAATTATAGCTGCATTAAAGTACTACTGTTTTGCCTCATCATGAAGCAAATCCTCCTGTCTGATCTCTGAAGTGAATAAAATTTAGTTGCTATAACTCATCAAGGAGTGAGGTCTGGGGACTAACATTGCAAGTTGGACATCTTTATAAGCACCTGAAAGACCTTTTGTGGTCCAGGTATAGAGTGGAAGAGCTAAATCCAAGTTAAAAAAATATATTCACTAGTTCAGAGGCATATGGGCTCTGGATCAATAAGAGCTTTAACACTTTTCTGGGGAGAAGGAGGCAACAGAATTGGAGCAATTGTGGTAGAGCAGAAAGAGATATGGCAGCAAAGCAATGGAAGGCTTCCTAAATTAAGCAAAGGAATTCCTGGAGCAATCTAACAATCTTTGGTTTAAGCCAGGACACATAAAACTGTGGAGCAGGAAGGTATAAAGTCCCAATTCAAGAGCCAACCTAGATTTACTCTTCACTGGTAGTGCATCATATGATCTATACAGGTCCAAGGGACAAACTATCTAGTTCTTTTTCCTGTTTAGGGTTTGGTAGTGACCATATAAATACCTAAAAGGAAGGAGGACTCACAAAAGATGTGATTTGACTTAAGATAATAATCAAAAGTGAACTCTAATGGAGAGTTAATTGTTAAGTTTTCAGAGTGAAAATTTACCCTTACAAATGATAATTACTACAGATTTGGGCTTGATTTATTGTTTTCTTGTCTAGATTTAAAAATTCAATATTAATACAAATTCAACTTAAAAGTGTCCAGATATACTATTTCCTCCCAGATAGTCAATATACATTTTACATTTGTCCTGTTTTGTTCTAGAAACAATGTTTGAACAGCCATACAGTAGAAGACTTAAGTAATAAAATCATGACGAAAGTAGAACTCTGTTGGCTATAAGATAATGATAATAACAATAATGATAATAATAGCTGGCATAAATTTAGTGTTTTAAGTTTTACAAAATGCTTTACATCTAATTATATTACTTGAACTTCAAAATATCCCTAGTAGCAATTCAATTTCTTGTCTCCTGTGGGGAGAATGGGGGAGTTGACTTTATGATGATATTATAAGCTTGGGATTTATATAGTCCTGGAAAAGGTAAGCCTCACAAGAGGTAAATTTTTTTTTTTTTTTTACTTCTATGGGTTCAATTAGAAGTCCTTTCTGTATTCTGCATTATGTGTAATAAACTTATTCTATGATCCATTTCCTGTTAATCTGGACTGTCTGTAGAAAAAAGGAGGACTTTAAGATAGTTCAAGTGAGCAAAATTCAGGAATTCTAGAGAACACTTTGCCTGAAGGCAAAACAAGCCATCTTTAAATTATTATTAAGAGATCCCCAAGATTGAGCCCAATCTGTGGGAACCTAAAGCTGCAGTTCGGAGCCACAGATGGCACAAGAATAGAAATAAGAATGTAACATTCTTGAGCTGTACTATTAGTTAGCATATGGATTACAAGAAAGATTTTAATCATGTCCCTTAAGTATATAAATTTAATCTTTCAAAACATGTGATAAGACTTTTCTCTTTAACCTAGTAGCAAATGCTTTTGTAAAGCACAGTTAATAATTACCCCCCCCAAATTCATTTAAATTCAGATTTGCACATTTTTTTTAAAAAAGCAGTACATACCTGTTTTATAGCCTAAGAGAGATAAGGATCAATTTTCCAGTTATAAAAGTTTTCTAATTCACTTCATTTCTGATGAAATAGAAGATAATCAAATTAAGGTATTCAATATAAATAGTAAGATTATTTCTAAACCCAAATCTAAGAATACACTAAAGAAATAGATTCAGGCTTTGGGTAAAAAGAACACTCTCAAAAGCACCAAATCTAACTAAAAAGCAATTGGTGGTAGTTACTATAAGTTAAGCCTTTCTATATTCTGCTACAAAGCATAGCAGGGAATTGTAAATATAATTGATATCAATAAATATTAGTGAATAAATGAACAAATGAGCAAATAATTAGATTTATCTTAAACAAAAATTTTATTTTTATTATAAATTTATCAACAAATATGAATTTTTTTTCTATTTTTTTATTAAAGCTTTTTATTTGCAAAACATATGCATGGGTAACTTTTCAACACTGGCTCTTGCAAAACTTTCTATTACAAATTTTTCCCTTCTTCCCCCCACTATTTCCCCTAGATGGCAGGTAATCCAATACATGTTAACTATGTTAAAATATATGACAAATCCAATATATGTATACAATATATTTATACAGTTATCTTGCTACACAAGAAAAATCAGATCTAGAAAGAAAAAAAAAAACCTGAAAAGGAAAACAAAATGCAAGCAAACATCAACAGAAAGCGTGAAAATTCTATGTTGTGGTCCACATCTATGTGTAGATGGCTTTCCTCATCACTGAACAATTGGAACTGGTTTGAAACATATCATTGTTGAAGAGAGCCACGCCCATCAGAATTGATCATCTTATAGTCCTGTTGTTGCTGTATATAATGATCTCCTGGTTCTGCTCATTTCACTTAGCATCAGTTCATGGAAGTCTCTCCAGGCCTCTCTGAAATCATCCTGCTGATTGTTTCTTTTTCTTTTCTTTTTTTTTTTATTAAAACTTTTTATTTGCAAAACATATTTATGGGTAATTCTTCAACACTGACCCTTACAAAGCTTTCTGTTGCAAATTTCCCCCCCCCAGTCCTCACCCCTCCCCTAGATGACAGGAAATCCACTACCTGTTAATTATGTTAAAATCACTTGACAAATCGAATATATGTATACATATTTCCACACTTATCTTGTGCAAGAAAAATTGTATTTACAAGAAAAAAAAATCTGAGAAAGGAAACACAATGCAAGCAAACATCAATAGAGAGCATGAAAATGTTATGTTGTGGTCCACATTTCACATCCCTCTCTGTGGGTGTGTATGGCTTTCTTCAGCAAACAATTAGAAGTGGTTTGAAACATTTCATTGTTGAAGAGAGCCACGCCATCAGAATTGATCATCATATAGTAATGTTGTTGCCGTGTATAATGATCTCATGGTTCTGCTCATTTCACTCAGGATCAGTCCATGCAAGTCTCTCCAGGCCTCTCTGAAATCATCTGCTGGTCATTTCTCACAGAACAATAATATTCTATAACATTTATATACCATAATTTGTTCAGCCATTCTCCAATTGATGGGCATCCATTCAGTTTCCAGTTTCTAGCCACTATAAAAAGGGCTGCTGCAAACCAAATATGAATATTTCAATATATAATGAAAAGCAGATTATATATGAAACCATTAAATTCTTTTACATAGTTTCCTAAAATATATATTATTTAACATGGTAGTAAGAAAACTGACCTATTTATGTGTGTCCTATTCTGAACTCTTTTCTGAGTATTTTTAGTAATGCTTTAGTTATATTCTTATCTATTTCTCTTTCTTCTTCTCCTTTTCTTCTTCCTCCTTGTGCTCCTCCTCTTCATCATCATTATTATTCTCACCACCAAATAAATCTCCCTCTATGCTCCTCACCCATAGATGATCCCTTTTAAAATAAACAATTATAGTCAAGCAAAACAAATCTACACATTGGGTATGAATGAAGACATAATTCATTCTGTAACACTAGTGAATCACTCATGATTCATCAGATTTGACTAGCCATTGTATTGATTAGAGCTCTTAAATCTCTCAAAGCTAATTTTTTTTACATTATTGTAATCCTTGTTATAAATTGTTCACCTAGTTCTACCTACTTCACTCTGCATCAGTTTTCGCAAATCTTAGTTTGCTCTAAATCTATCCTTTTCATAATTTCTTATGGAAAAGCAATATTCCATAAAATTCATATTTATTCAACTATTTCCCAATTAAAAACCTCCCACTTCATGCAATTCTTAGCTAAAACAACAACAAAAAGATGCTGTTATAAATATTTTGTGTACATTATTATTTTCTCTTTGTTTTTGACCTTTTAGTAATATATGTTCAGTAGTTGGGTCAAAGGATATGAACAGTTAAGTGATTCAAAAGTACAGTTCTATATCACTTTACTGACTAGTTAGACCAATTCACAGTTCCATAGAATATGTGTATCTGTTGTCCCACAACTACCATCTTCCTTTTTTGTCATCTTTGCCAAAACAATGCTATGAAGTGGAATCTCAAAGTTGTTTTAAATTTCCTTTTATTATTAGTGATTTGGAATTTTTTTCCAAAATAGAAAATGATTGTTCAGTTCTATCTTACATTTCTTTTTTCCCCTATGAAAAATGTCTTTTCATATTCTTGACCAATGATCCATCAGAGAATACAATGGCTTTACAAAAGCTTCATCCAGTTCCACTACTCTGTTTATAGCAGGTTATACTCAATAGGTTTTTTTTTTGTTTGTTTGTTTTTTAATCACTTCTTTCTCTCACTGCCAATCTGGAAACATTATTAAAATATAGAAGTTAGATAAATGCACAGGCAACTTTTCTATATAAACAAAATATACTATGATATACTATCAAGAAGTTTTTAGGGATGGTCCCTTCCTGTTCTAAATCTAGGATCTTTTTTTTTTTTTTCATTAAAGATTTATATATGGGTAATTTTTCAACATTGACCCTTGCAAAGCTTTCCATTACAGATTTTTTTCCCCCCGTAGTCCCTACCCCTCCTCTAGATGACAGGAAGTCTACTACTTTTTAAAATTATGTTAAATTATGTTAATTATGTTAAAATACTTGACAAATCAAATATGTGTATACATTAAATCTAGGATCTTCTAAATAATGCTCCTTTCCCATTTGGCAGACTGATGGAATAAAATGATAAGATGAATAAAAATAATTGGTAGAGTTACCTTGTTTATTAAAAGATAAGAGAATCTGATTTATTCTCAAAATTCCCTTTCAAAACTTTGTTTTGTTCATAATGACTAGCATTCTATAAACATGTTAAACTGGAATGGAGCTTTGCTCAGAGCATCCATAATGCCACTCCTTTGTTGCCAAAGTGACTATGATTGAGAAACTCAGACATTCTCCTTGTTCCAACTTTTTAGATTAAAGTTACTATATGTTTGGATATAAACAAATCACAAGTTTGTGACTGTGCATAGTAACAGCAATACTGTAATGATGATCAACTATGCAAGACTTAGTTATTCTGCTCAATATAACGATCCAAGACAATTCTAAAGTTCCTATGATGAAAAATTCTATCCACTTCCACAGAAAGAATGATGAACTATATGTAGATTAAAGCATGTTTTTTTTTCATTTTATTTTTCTTATCTAATATGCCTAATATGGAAACACATTTTGCCTTTTTTCACAAGTATAATAGATATCACTTTGGATGCCTTCTCAGTGGGTGGAGGAGGGACTGGAGAGGAGAGAATTTGATACTCAATGTTTTAAGAAATGATTGTTAAAAATAAATTTTAAAAAATCACACTTTTACATAAATTGGCAATATATAAAATGTAAATATAAACATATTTAATCTATTAATCAATAGTGTACTAAGCCAATACTCAATAATTTATTGAATATATTGAAAATATGCTTTGTGCCATACCTCAAACAATAGACTCTGGGAATTTTTTTTAAAAATGGAAAAAAATGAAAGATTCTCCATCCTCAAGGAACTTGTTCACAACAGGGGAGACAACAGGTTCATATATAGGTATATACAAAATAAAGATATAAATGCAAGATAAATTGAAGGTGAACTAATAACAGTTTGGGTGATTTTTATTTAAAATCATGTTTCATGTAGGAGATTAAAGGAAGAGAAGGACCTATTGGGTGTGATTTGAACCTTGTATAGATAAAACAAGTAAATTATATGAGTGTATTTATGAAAGTAGAGTAAGAAATGATTCAGCATATTTGCTCATATGTAATTGCAATTTTTATAACATTATCTTTTAAATATTATATGAACTTGGAGTCCCAACACAAAGTTGAATTTCTGTTTTTATACCTGATTGACCTTGGACAAGTCACTAAACTTCAACAGACACTTCATTTTCCTCATATATAAAATGAGGTAGTTGGATAAGATAATCTGGTCCCTAACAGGTCTAAATCTAAGATCTTGTAGTAATGTTCTTTTCTCATTTGGCAAAATAATGGAAGAAAATTATAAGATTAATCAGAATAATTGGTAGCATACCTTAATATGCACTGTATTTCTAAAGTTAAAATAACATCTCTTGGGTGTGGGGGGGGGGGAAGGAGGGAGAGAGAGGAGAGGAGAGAGGCAGCTAGTTGGTGCAGTAGTATTCTATCTACTATAGAATACCAGCCCTGAAGTCAGGAGAACTTGAGTTCAAATTTGACCTCAGACACTTAACACTTCCTAGCTGTGTGACCCTAGGCAACCACTTAACCCCAATTGCCTCAGTAAAATAATAATAACAACCCTTAAAGTTTAGAAAATTTAAATTTTCATTTCATTTTAATTATACATTAAATTACATATTATGTGAACAAACATTAACATTCCCACATACAAAGAACATAAAAAGAGAACTGTATATGAAGTTATGTACCTATGTTATTTTAAAATATATAGTTTAACACAAAAGTATCAACACTTCCCTGTTAGTCTATCTCGTGCATTTCTTTATGCTTCCTTCTTTGAATTTTTTAAATAATTCAGTAATCTTTTTCTTTCTTTTCTCCTTTTTACATCATTACTGCTATTCACAAACTACCTGCCATAAATTTTCCTGTAAAAAAATAAAAACTTTCTCTTGCAACAAATAAATATAGTCAAGCAAAACAAAAAATACATTGGCCAGTTCTGAAGATATATGTCTTACTCTGCATTCTTAGTCTATAACCCTTCTGCTAAGGTATAGGAGGCATGTTTCATTATTTGTCTCTTGGAGTCATTGTTGGTCATTAGCTCTTAAGCCTTTCAAAGTTGTTTTCTTTTACATTATTTTAGTCCTTTTCGTAAATTATTCATCTAGTTATGCTCACTTCTTTCTAAAGTACTTCACAAAAGTCTTCCCAGTTTTCTCTGAATTCATCACTTTTACCATTTTTTAGGGCACAAAAGCATCCTTTTACATTTATGTCATATCCTGTTCTATTCCTTAAGGTTTTAATGCTTTCACATCTTTCTGGGTGATATAATCAGCAACAAAGAATATCCTTATATCTAAAATCAATACAGTTAAAAATTATTCTTGTCTTTTCTTTCAATAGCAAGAATATACAAATAGAAAAGTAATATTGGGGGGGGAAATATCATAAAAAACTAAACAAAAGTTTTAAAATTTATATTAAAGCACTTTTTTTTAGTTCCTATATTACAGAGACCAATAAACAGATAGGATATTTTAAAAGTTAATTAAAAAGGGAGAAAAACTATTGATATCGTTTCATTCTTCAAAGTAATAAAATTTTGTTGTTATTGTTCATAATGGTATAATAAAAAGTCCAGTGGACTTATTTCAGAAGATTGGTATTCTAATCTTAGTTCCCACATTTGACTGCACAATTTGAAGCAAGTCATGTAACTTCTCTGAATCTTAGTTCCCTCACTTAAAATATAGTTGAACTATCCCTTAGTATTATTGTAAGGGTCAAATGATACAAAGTATATGAAAATATTATGTAACTAACAACAAAACACTATATAAATGAAAGTCAATGGTGAAAAATCATTTTTCTGATTATAATGGAAGAAAAAAAAATAACCCTTTATTAGTGTACTTTTAGAGGAGTTAGTCAAGATACCCTTGATCAATTGACTTTTCTTCCATTCCACCCCTGTCCACCTTATGAAATCACAGAAGGATGAAATAACCAGACATATTAAGTTAAAAGTTCAGTGATACATACCAAGATAAGATCTAAATGGGTTCATGATTTAGATATAAAGAGTGATATTATAAGCAAATTAGAACGACATAGGATAGTTTACCTCTCAGACCTGTGGAGAAGGAATAAATTTATGTCCAAAGAAGAACTGGAACTCTTAATTGAACACCAGATAGATAATTGTGATTATATTAAGTTAAAAAGTTTTTGTACAAACAAAACTAATGAAGACAAAATTAGGAGGGAAGCAATAAATTGGGAAATCATCTTTACATTCAAGGGTTCTGATAAAGGTCTCATTTCTAAGATATATAGAGAATTGTCTCATATTTATAAGAATTCAAGCCATTCTCCAATCTATAAAAAGTCAAAGGATATGAACAGACAATTTTCAGATGATGAAATTAAAATGATTTCTAGTCATATGAAAAGATGTTCCAAATCTCTATTGATCAGAGAAATGCAAATTAAGACAACTCTGAGGTACCAATACACACCTGTCAGATTGGCTAAGATGACAGGAAAAGATAATAATGAATGTTGGAGGGGATGTGGGAACACTGGGACACTGATACATTGTTGGTGGAACTGTGAACAGATCCAACCATTCTGGAGAGCAATATGGAACTATGCTCAAAAAGTTATCAAACTATGCATACCCTTTGACCCAGCACCGTTTCTATTGGGCTTATATCCCAAAGAGATCTTAAAGGAAGGAAAGGGACCTACATGTGTAAAAATGTTTGTGGCAGCCCTTTTTGTAGTGGCTAGAAACTGGAAACTGAATGGATGCCCATCAATTGAAGAATGGCTGAACAAATTATGGTATATGAATGTTATGGAATATTATTGTTCTCTAAGAAACGACCAACAAGATGATTTCAGAGAGGTCTGGAGAGACTTGCATGAACTAATGCTGAGTGAAATGAGCAAAACCAGGAGATCATTGTACACGACAACAACAATACTATAGGATGATCAATTCTGAAGGACATGGTTCTCTTCAACAGTGAGATGTTTCAAACCAGTTCCACCTGTTCAGTGATGAAGAAAGCCACATACACTCAGGGAGAGGCCTGTGGGATTTGAGTCTGGACCACAACACAGCATTTTCATGCTTTCTGTTGATGTTTGCTGACATTATGTTTTCCTGCTCAGGCTTTTTTTTTTTTTTTCTTGTACAGCAAGATAACTATAAATATATATACATATATTCGATCTGTCAAATATTTTAACATAATTAACATGTATTAGATTTCCTGCCATCTAGGGGAGGGAGAGGGGAGTAGGAAGGAAAAATTTGTAACAGAAAGCTTTGCAAGGGTCAATGTTGAAAAATTTTCTATGCATATGTTTTGCAAATAAAAAGCTTTAATAAAAAAATTTTAAATTAAAAAAAAAAGTTCAGTGATGCACCCACATTCTGTTACCTCTTTGCAAAGTAGGAAGAAGTTTTCCTTGATGTAGTTTAAAGAGCATCTAGCTATTGGCTAACCAAGCTTAAGTCACACCCCAGGTGGTCTTTGAAAAAGTAACTTGTTACAACCAAGGCAAGGAATAGTTTCAAGAAGTGTGACTCTTGGCAGTATAGAAGAGAGCCAAACATGGAGAACTATAGTTTGAGAGGGGAATCACTCTTTGTCTTTCCTATTGTGCTTCTGTCAGAGGACAGCAAAGTCCCCAATTTCTGGGGACTTCTGGAAAATTTGGGAATAGTATTATAACTAGGAGAATGATGGCCATCAGAAACCTACCAATTTTTTTTTTGTAGGTTAAAAATTTTTATTTTTCCAGTTACATGTAGAAGCTTTTGTTGTTGTAATACATGTACATTTTTTCCTTTTCCTTTTTTTTTATACATTTCCTTATGAATCATGTTGGGAGAGAAAAATCAGAACAAAAGGGAAAAACCATGAGAGGAAAAAAAAACAGAAAAAAGTGAACTTAACATGTATTGATTTACATTCAAGCTGTAGTTCTCTCTGTATTTGGATGGTGCTTTTCCACCCAAAGTTTATTGGGATTGCCTGGAATTACTAAACTGCTGAGAAGAAGCAAGTCTGTCATAGTTGATCATCACATAATCTTGTTGTTGCTATGTATGATGAAACCTATTAATTTTGACAGTAGAATACTTAATGACAATGAGATTTATATTTCAAAATGTAAATCACAAAATGGAGGGGGTTTTCCTGAGATGGACTATTGAAAAGTTCAAAAGCAACATATCTGGTGTTAAATTTCAAGCCATCAATCTATGTATTTTGACCATGTCCACAATGTATGTTGCCTGCCAAATATGGGAAACAACCTTAGTTACTATGAACAAAGTATACACTATTGGCCAAAAAGACAAATATGAATGAAAATGCTCTGTCAGCAAGTCCTGTAACATTGAAGTTACAAGGTTAAGTATTGAAGGAATGAAGACTATCTATTATAATAGATGGCATGCTGAGCCACAGTCAAATAGAAATGCAGTTTGACAATTTGGAACTTCCACCAGAAATATATCACCAGTATATATGAACTTTATTGAATCTAACCAGTACCCTTTGCTTCAATTATCCTTGCAAGTACAAATACATAATAAAGAACTATTAGAAATGATGTAAACCAAGAATCAAGGAGCTGGCCCTCAGGAATTCAAATTTCATTGCCTAGAGGTCACCTTATCCTTGAGATAATGACAGAATGGAATTTGGTACTGGACTATAACTGATCTTATGTACTCTACCAGGAAGCATTTAAGGGCTTTCCCCCATAGCTGTGAAGTAATTACTGATAGGGTAAAGCATGTGAATAAGTAGGCTACTTGATGGGCTTCCAAACAAGATGGCAGTATAGATAAAAATAGAACAGCTTAATCCCTATGTATTCCAGAAAAGATATAACCAAAAACCTGTAGGTCCTAAAGAACAGGACTAGCCAGAGAAGCCAAAGATAAGCAAACACAGTGCTCTATAGCCTTCCATTTATGACCTCAGAGTGGTCCATCTAGAAAATCCCAGAGTGATGAAACATACCCTGGACCTGGGGACCAGAAAACTATAGATCTCCAGTGATAAGATCCAGAGTGATTAATTACCCAAAAAGCTCTGGACCTGGGTGTGGTGATAGGAGTTAGCGTAGTGAGAAAGCTCTTACTGAAAGGGCAACAATCTGTACTCTGACAAGTGAGATGCTCTGAAAGTTTGTAGCAAGGTTACACAAGCCATCCTAAAGCCTTGAATTTAGTGATCTGTACTGGAAGGATACATGTGAGCCTGGGGGCAGCTAGCACTTTTTACAAAGCATTTATCAGCAAAAGGTGGCAGGACCTCATATAATAGAGATCAAGATCAAAAAGGGGTCAACCATGCTGTCCAAGTGTACAGAAGCAAAGCCAATTCAGTAAATAAAGCTAAAAGTGTGAATGAATAAGACTGGCAATAATGAAATTTTATGGATCCAGGGATATCCAGAATTCAAGTCTAGTGAAGAGAGTAACTCCATACAAACAATGGGCACACTCTCAAAAAAAAGTACAGTCTGTCCACAAGATCAATTAAAATTCCTAGAAAAGATTAATCATAAGATTTTCTTCAATTATAAAGAGAGATTGCTAGAGGAAAAGTGGAAGGAAAATACATAAAATTTTACCCTAGAGAAAGACTATTTGAAAATTAAAGTAGACAAACTAGAAATTGATGACTCTATGAAACAAGAAGTTCCAGAACAAATCAAAAGACTGGGGGGAAAATAGAAGTGAAAAGTATCTTTCAAAAACAAATTCTCTAGCAAATAGGTCAAAAAGAGATAATACAAGAATTACTGTATTATCTGACAACTATGACAAAAAAACAATCATAAATACTGAATTTCAAGAAATTATAAATGATAATTCTATAGAATTAGAACCAGAGGGCAAGTGAATATAGAAAGAATCCACTGGTTACCTTCTGAAAGAAATTTAAAATAAAAATTCTCAGGAATGTCTTAGTCAAAATCCAGAGTTTTCAAGTTAAAAAAAAAGGCTACAACTAGAAAGAAAGAATTGAAGAACCAGGAAACTACAGACAAAATTCTACAACACTTGACAATTGTTATTATAGAGATTAGAAAAACGTAGCATGCAATATTGCAAAACATAAAAGATAAAAGCTTAAAGTTAATAATTTGCTTGGAAAAAAACAAATATAATTCTGAAATAGGGATAAGGCCTGCACTTAGGATTCTATTAGGACCTATTATAGAACTATATTGTTGGCTTTACAGGTAAAAAAAGGAGGATATAGACAAGATATATGGAGATAGAAGAGGAAATGAGAACAAGATTGTAGCATTTTTATCAATACAATAGTACTTTGGGGGTGAAGAAATTTTTTGCAGACTGGAACATTCTCTGAAATTTATGGTATTTAAAAAAGCATAGAAGGAAAAATGAACTTTGAAAGAGAAAAGTTTCAAGCACTGCTGATGAGAAAATAAAATTTGAAGAGTCTTGAAATACAAATATAGAGCACATATTCTTTTACTCAGAAATCCCACTAATAAATCTGTATCCCAAAGAAATTTTTTTAAAAATGAAAAAAACCTATATGTATAAGAAAACTTATAGAAGCACTTGTGGCAGCAGAGAACTGGAAATTGAGGGGATGTTCATCAACTGGGGAATGGCTGAACAAGTTGGAGTATATGATTGTGATAAAATAATATTATACTATAAGAAATGATAAGCAAAATGATCTCAGAAAAACCTAAAACAGACATGCAAAGTGAATGAGCAGAACCAGGAGAACACACTGTATACAATAACAGGAATATTGTACAATGATCAACTAAAGAATTTAGTTATTCTACAGAATAGAATGATCCAAATCAATTCCAAAGCACTTATGATAAAAAAAAAAAATTCTATCTCCAGAGAAAGAACTGATGGAGTCTGAATGTAAATCAAAGCATACTTTTTTTAAAACTTTATTTTTCTGCCATATACACCCAGAGAGAGGGATGTGAAATGTGGACCACAACATAACATTCTCATACTCCTTGATTGATGTTTGCTTACATTGTGTTTCCTTTATCTGATATATCGTTTGTGTAGATAAGATTTTTCTTGTACAACAATGATAAGTTTGGAAATATGTATACATATATTCGATTTGCCAATATTTTAACATAATTAACATGTAGTGGATATCCTGCCATCTAGGGAAGGGGTGGGGAGTTGGGGGGAAAAATTTGTAACGGAAAGCTATATAAGGGTTATTGTTGAAGAATTACCCACACATATGTTATGCAAATAAAATAAAAAAAAATTTGTTTTCCATCAAAAAAAAAAACCTTTATTTTTCTTAGGATTTTTTTTGGTCTATATTTTTTTTACAGCATGATTAATGTAGAAATATATTTTGTATGACATATAACCCATGTGGGGAGGGAAAAGGAGGGAGAAAATTTGGAACTCAACATCTTAAAAAATGAATGTTTAAAATTATTTTTATATGTAATTGAGAAAAACATAACACTAAATTTAAAAAAAAAAAAAGGAAACACAAAAACAGGAATCAAGACAAACCTAGAATGGTAAATCTATTGCAATACTTGGAAAAGAGTATGAGGAAGTGTTTTTATTCTAGTAGGGGGAAACGGAAGTGTATCCCCTAAGAGCTCTAATATCTTTAAGGGTCATAAGTGAAGTTTAATATGACAAATAGAAAGCCTGGAAGTGGTTTTGTCCTACTTTTATGATATTACATGAAGAAAAGAGCCTGAAAATAAATACACTTGGGAAGAAAAGGGTGAAACATTTTGTATAATCAGGGTGACAAATAAAAATAGTATATGCAAACAAGGAGGACAGAGTGGAGGAAGCAGGTGTCATATGATTATCACTTTTGTCTGAATCAGATAAAAGAAGGTTGAAAAAACAAACATACAAATATTTGATATAGAAATAAATTAAACTGAACAGGGAAGCAGGCAGGATCAGGGAGAAGGAAGTGGTGATTAAGAGGGATAAAAGAATAAGGGAAGAATTTATCATAAGTAAAAATAGATTCCAGCGATTAATGAATAATGAAGGAAGGATTGAAAAGAAACCTATGATCAGGGTCTGGGCAAAGGGAAGAAAAGAGGGACATAATATACTATTATATACAATGTATCATAATAACATGTTATAATAATTTACATATAGTAATTTATTATTAACTCAATTTTGCTTTAATTTAATATGGGAAAAAAAAGGAATCTCAAGAGAAATTAAATGAGTAATGATAGAGGCAGGATTTGAATTTGGCTACTCTGACTTCAAAACTATGACTGTCTTTTTACTGTACCGCATTGCTTCTTGATACTTAGACCCACTTGTTCTCTAGAGCTGAAGCCTAATCTTCCACGGACATATGTTCAGTCATGCAATTTGTCACAGGAGGCAAATGTCTAAAGCAGTGTCTCTTAAACTTTTTGGTCTTTGAATCCCTTTACACTTTATTGAGGACCCTCCTAAAAAGCTTTTGTTTACATTGTTATGTCTGATATATGATATTTACAAAACAATGTGATACTGATTTTATTAGAAATATACACTCGCTTATTAAAAATTAAATAACATTCTAATACCATGTTAGAAACTTAAAAGTCAATATTATTGAGAAAGGGTAGCTAGTTGGTACAGTGGATAGAGTGGTGGGCCTCTAATCAGGAAGACATTGCCTTCAAATCTTGCCTCAGACTTTTATTATCTGTGTGACCCTGGGCAAGTCACTTAATTCTGTTTGCCTCAATTTCCTCATCTGTAAAATGATCTGGAGAAAGAAATGATAAATCACACTAGTATCTTTGTCAAGAATACCCCAAATGGATTTTATGAAGCATCAGGCATAACTGAACTTCAACAACACATTATTAAGGAAATAGTTTTTCATTTGTAATGGGGACGAATTAGAACCATTCCCAATAAAATCAGGGGTGAAACAAGGTGGCCCACCATCACCATTACTATTCAATAGGGCCCCACATGTGCAAGAATGTTTGTGGCAGCCCTTTTTGTAGTGGCTAGAAACTGGAAACTGAAGGGATGCCCATCAATTGGAGAGTGGCTGAATAAATTATGGTATATGAATGTTATGGAATATTATTGTTCTGTAAGAAACGACCAACAGGACAATTTCAGAGAGACCTGGAGAGACTCGCATGAACTAATGCTCAGTGAAGTGAGCAGAACCAGGAGATCATTATTCATGGGAACAACAATACTATATGAGGATCAGTTCTAATGGACATGACTCTCTTCAACAATGAAATGCTTCAAACCAGTCCCAATTGTTCGGTGAAGAGAGCCATATACACCCAGAGAGAGGGATGTGAAATGTGGACCACAACATAACATTTTCATGTTCTTTATTGAGGTTTGCTTGCATTGTATTTCCTTTATCGGATTATTATTTCTTGTAGATACGATTTCTCCTGCACAAAAAATGATGTGTGGCAATAACTATACATATATTCGATTTCTTAAGCATTCTAACATAATTATCACGTAGTGGATATCCTGCCATCTAGGGGAGGGGTGTGGAGTAGGGGGGAAAAATTTGTAACAGAAAGCTTTGTAAGGGTTAATGTTTAGGAATTAGCCATACATATGTTTTGCAAATAAAAAGTATTAATAAAATAAATAAATAAATAAATAATAAAGTATGCACCCATTTTGACCTTGAAAAAAAAAAGTTAGCTTTGGCAATAACAGAAGAAAAAGAGATTAAAAGAATTAAAGCAGATAATGAGGAAATCAAATTATCACTCTTTGCAGATGATATGATGATATACTTAGAGAATCCTAAAGAATCAATTAAAAAAACTATTAGAAATAATCCACAATTTTAGCAAAGTTGCAGAATACTAAAAAAGAGAAAATGGTTTTGACCTCACAGGGTCCCCCAAGTTCTACTTTGAGAACAATTAGTCTAAAGCAAGATTTGAATTTACTTATTTCTAATTTCAAATTCAATGCTCTAATCACTGTTATAAGATCATATGAAGGTATCACTGAAATAGACTACCATTAGTGCAGGCCAATGATAATATCAATAGAATGGTACAAGGCGAAAATGTCACTATTAACACATCATCCTAACCTCAGACAAAAAAGTTACATCATACAAACTGTCATTTTAAGGTCATCTACCATTGTTTTGTGTTATATTCTTTCTAACTCCATTAGTTAATTTCCCAACCTTTTTGATTACTGCTCTGTGCTCTACTTTCAGCTTCCCTCCTAGGCAAATATAATAAGCTTTTCTGGCGAACTTTTACACTCTTTCTAATCAAGGTTTGAATCAGGTCCCTTCCCTCCTCAAAGGATCTTTCCTTTGAGTCTTTTCAGTTCTCTTTAATCACCAGCTCAATTCTCCCCTAGAGCTGTGGGACTTTCAACTTTGTCTTATATCAACATGGAATAAATTGTGTCCCCTGCTTACTTGTGGCAATGATAAAGGTTGAATGACTTGTCAGCCCGCTACCTACCCCCATATCTGGGGCTCCCTGAAGTTCATGGCACTTCAGCAACAATTGTAGCTGACTTCTGAAGAGCTGGCAGTCTGCTAACTTGTAGGGAGCAAATGAGACCCTACAGAATTAGTCAATTACGCTAATTACTATAATAAAAATCAGTCTGGGGTAATAGGGTTCTGGACTGGTGGTCAGAAAGATTTTGACTGAATCCAGCCTCTGACACTGCTATGACCACAAACAAGTTACTCTACCTCTCTGAAACACACTTTCTTCATTTATTAAACAGATTCTAATGCCAGCACTCAACTCATTCAGTTGCTGTGAGACTCAAATGAGATGATGCATATCAAGGGCTTTGCCAAACCTTAACCAATATAGATGCCAGTTATTAATGTAGGGCGAGTTACTACTCGCTCACAATGAGTCAGTCCCCAAGATGCTTTCATCAGTCAGGCAAGGAACCTCCCAGATTCTTGGCCAATTCTAATTGTTCATAGATCTCCACTCCCAATTCTTATTCCTCATAAACCTGATCAACTTTCCTTTTGCCTAAAGGAACAGACTGACTTTTTGGAAACCCTCTACCTCAAGGAAAGAATACAAACACATACCTATATGGATAAATATTGTGCATGTGCATACACACATATGTGTGTAAATATAAAAACATGTATATATGCTGTGGGCATGTAACTATAAACCTAGGTAGTTATGCGTGTATACAGAATAGTGATTTCATTTATAGGTGTATAGGGAATATCCTAAGAGGAAAAGACTTCTATCCCTAGAGATCGGTAACTGCTCTGAAATTTCCAGAATTCCTTAGGAATTTGAGAAGTTAAATGACTTATCTAGAGTCACACAATCAGAATGACAAGGCGCAGCCCTTAAGAAGAATGTAGCAATAACCAAGGTCAGCTGGTCTTGGGAATGATGTAGTTGGAAATGATATATTTTGTTCCTTAGGCTATCCAACCCTATTTTACTCTGTATGATCAGGATGCTGAGCTCACAAATATTGCTGGCAGTCAGATAATAGCCTACTGGTCAGTGATAAGTGGGTTTCTGAGACTAATGAGCAATAATAATGAGGTGCTTAAAGTTGACACAGGAGCAGAACAAAATTACGTGTCTGCCACTTGACCTAAATCAGTAAATCTAAATCATTTCAGGGATAAAAACACACTTCTGGAAGGTTCCCCATGAACTCTGCCCAGAGAACTATGTTTACTGCATCTCCATACAAAACTAGAACCAGGCCACCTCTTAGCATATCAGTGACATGAAACACTTGGTCTCTCTCATTTTTCCCTATGAATTTAGTTTCTTACTCCCTGGTTCTTTGCTAACTTCTTTTGGAATTTAGCACACTTTAAGTGACATTACGATTATAATAAACTTTGCCCCTTGACTTGGAGATGCATCCAAGCCTAAAAATTTTTCTGAGATACATTCTGACACTGGTTTGGAACCCCAACATTTTTGAGATTCCCCTTGGTTCCCAACCAGAGGAAGGGCTTAGAAGTCAGGTTTTCTGTTTCAAAGCAGGTCCACCCTCCATTATGCTATGATTTATTAGACAATCTATAGAGAAAATTGGGAATTCAGAGATACTTCTAACATTCCCTTAAATCAAAGCTGCCAACCAAAAGAGGAATTAGCTCCAGCCAAGAGTAAATGATCATGCTAGCCTATGGCAACTCCTTCCAGATACCAGGTCAGATTTGATATGAAATGGCCCTGCCATGGTAGATTAATTTTTGAAACAGTTGCCTATGCCTATTTATGATGAATTAACTCAAGTAAACACAGCCAAGAAATTGCCCCTGTTCATCTGGAAATTTGTGCTGAATAAGTCCCACATTTGATGACAGGTAAGGATAGTAGCAATACTTTTATCATTTTTCAGAAGAGAATTTTTGGTAAGAAAAATGATATGAACTATAAATTAGCATATTTAACATGCATTAGACTATCTGTCATCTAAGGGTGGGAGTGCGGGGAAGGAGGAGAAAAATTTGGAAAAAAATTTTTTTTGCAAAGGTCAATGTAGAAAAATCACTCATATGTTCTGTAAATAAAAAGCTTTAATTAATTAAAAAAGAAAAAGAAAAATTATATGAACAGAAGTAAAGAAACCCAATTTTCCCATATAAATTCCAGAAAATATAAGTATCTAAAAAAGATCCTAGCGAGACCAATAGCAAAACTGATAAAGAGGTTATAGCAACATATTAAAAGATTTTAAGCTATGACCAGTTTTATTCATAAAAGGAATTTAGAGTTGGTTCAATATGAAAAACCATGAACACAATATGTTGATAACAAAAACAATAAAAGTCAAATGATTATACCAATAAATACCAAATGACTTTTGACAACACATAACATCATTTCTGTTAGAAATGCTGAGAAATACAAAAATAGACTGATTGAAAGGGAACTTCATATAGTATATAGAATATTTACAAGCAAGGACAGGATTATATGTAATGGAAAAATCCTAAAGGCCATACCACCAAAATAGGGTAAAATAAGTATTTACTTTCTCACCACAATTATTTGATACAATTCTATAAATGCTAATTGCAGAAATAAAAAAGAAAAGTAAATCAAGAGAATAAGTATAGATTAAGAGGAAACAAAAGTATTGCATTTTGTGGATGACATGGTGATCCATCTAGAGAAAAGCCTGAGGACTCTACAACTAAAAGTTAATTGAAACAATAATTTTAACACAGTTGTAGGATATAATATAAATCTACATAATCAACTTTTCCTTATGTTATGAAAACCCAGCAAAAAATTTAAAAATAAAAAATGAAATTCCATTCAAAATAACTATAGAATGTATAAAATATTTGATCTGATCACCTATTGAGATAACAGTTCTACTTGTTCAATGAACTATGTGAATAAACTACAAAATAATCTTTATGAAAATAAAGACAGACCTAAATGATTGAAGAAATATTACTTGCTCATGGTTATATTATGACAATGTAACAAAAATGACAATGCTGCCAATATTCATTTATTTATACAGTGACATTCCAATCAAACCAAAAAATAAATATTGTTATAGAGCTAGAAAAAAAATAATGAAGTCCTCTTCCCAAAAAAGGGAAAAATCTCAGTACAAATAATAGGGGAGAAAGGTGTGAAGGAAGGGGGCCTATAAATGCCAGATTTTGATCTTACAAGATACTAGTTATCAAAGTGATTTGCTACTGCTTAAAAAAAAATTCATAAATTTATCCATGGAGTAGATTAAGTACACAAGATACAGAAGCAAATGAATATAGTAATAGTTTTTAATAATCTATAGATTCTAACTACTGGGGTAAATATTGTCTTTATAGAAAAAACTACTAAGAAATTGGAAAGCAAATTGCAGAATTTTGGTTCAGATTAATATCTTATACCATATACTACAACAAAGTACAAATGGATATGCAAAAGAGATATAAAAAATAATATAAATAAATTAGAGAAATAGAAGACAACTTTCAAAATTATGGATAGAAGAAGAATTCTTGAGTAAACAAGGAGCAGACAAGATTATAAAAGGTAAAATGGACAATTCTGATTAAATAAAATTTAAAAATCTTCTACACAAACAAAATCAATATAAGATATCTTCTTTAAATCCTAGATCTGCTCTTAAATACTTGTGTGATCTTGGACAAGTCACTTTATCTCTCTGGGACTCAGTTTCCTCATCTTGTACAATGAGGGATTTAGACTAGAGAACCTCTAAGGGTCTTTCCAGGTCTATGATTCATTATAAAACAGTGGAAAAGACAATAATTATAAAGGAAGAGTATATGAGTTCAAATCCTTTCCCTGATGATTACTAACCCTGTGAGCTAGGGAAATCACTTAAATTCTTTGGGCTTCAGTGTTCTCACCTGGTCTGGATGATTACCAAGGATCCTTACAGCTCTGAATTAATAATACTATATCTTTTTAGAAATGGCCTCTGAAATCCCTTTCATTTCTACATCTATGAACCTATGATCCCATTTCTAAATGAACGTTCCAGGCATCTCACACTCAACAGTTACAAAAGGGAACTCCTTATTTCCTTCCCTATGCCCATTCTTTCTTCAAATTTCCCTAATTTTATGGAGGGCAGCACTGTCTTTCAGTTACTCGGACTCAAAACTTTGTAGTCATCCTCAACCCCCTTCTCCTTGAACTAACATAGTCAATCCGTAGCCAAGTCTTGCTAATTCTACCTCTATCATATGTTTGGCCTCTAAATTCTCCCCTCCATTCTCACGGCAACCTCCATTATCTTTGCTCATCCTATTTCGAAAGCCCCCTAACTGAATTTTGGCTCTCATCTCTTAAATTCATCATCCACATAATTGCCAAACTAACCTTCCTTAAACTTAAGTCTGGCAATGCCATTCCCTCTGCTCATGAAGTATCAGTAACTACCTTTTGCTTCTAGTATAAAAAACAAATTTCTCAGCTTTGCATTTAAATTAAATGTCTCGACGATCTTACTCTACATTTACAGATTTATTTCACTTTACTCCTTCTGAAACATCTGCCATATTGGCCCAGAAAACATAACAAAATCCTTCCACCAATTTGAGCAGATATCTTGTGTAGCATCATTTGGTTCAAATAGTTTTCAAAAACTTTTTGAGTTAAAGGTATTTTGATCTGAATAATTGATTGGGAGATGTTCTCATCAGGCTAAAATGGGACTGGGTTTTAACCTCACCCTTACACACACACACACACACACACACACACACACACACACACACACACA
>JAJPUD010013252.1:30721-45199 GCA_023553655.1 Myrmecobius fasciatus | reverse complement strand
GTATATGGTGTTAGGTGTGGGTCAATGCCTAATTTCTTCCAGACTAGTTTCCAATTATCCCAGCAGTTTTTGTCAAATAGTGAGTTTTTATCCCAAAAACTGGGGTCTTTGGGTTTATCAAATACTAGATTACAATTGTCATTGAGTATTTTGTTCTGTGAACCTAACCTATTCCACTGATCCACTACTCTATTTCTTATCCAGTACCAAATGGTTTTGGTGACCACTGCTTTATAATATAGTTTTAGATCTGGTGCAGCTAGGCCACCCTCAGCAAATAAAAAGTTTTAATAATAAAAAAATAAAATAAAATAAAATGTTATATAAGTGTAAAAAAAAAAAAAAAAAAAAGAACTAAGTGGAACTACTCTACTTGTTCCAGAAAGTTAAATGAATGGATGTTTCATGCTTCAGAAAAGAAAAGACTAGAACTGAAATTCAAAACCATGAAATTTGGGGAACTATCTTTGGAGTCACAGGGGTGAGGAATAGAAAGTTACTCCCTACAGGAGGAAAAAATCCACTGAGGAATACTACAAAGAAAAATGAAATATACTGGTCTAACTTCCTTTGTTTTTTATTGGGTTTTGGTTTTTTTGAGAGAGGCTGAAGAGGGTAAAAAAGCTTAATGGTAAATAATATTTCAACAGCTTTGTGATTTTATGGATAAAATGGATATAAATTATAATTAACTTATTTTCCTTAACTACATCCATAAGATCTTAGATTCAGAGCTGGAAGGCATCTTTACAGGTCATCTTGTCTCTTCCAGATGAGAAAACTGGGTCCCAAAGAGATAAATTAATTTTTATCCAAGGTCACACAGGCAACAAGAGTAGATCCATGATTTGAATTCAGGTCCTATGACTGCAAATCCATCATTCTTTTTACTGTAGTATCCACCTACATCTATCTCCTTTGAATTCCTACTATAATAAATGTTTTGGGAAAAGAATTTATTTTTCCCCTTACCTTTATTTTCTTGACTGTCACCAAAGTATACTTTTTATTTTGCTTTTTTTTCAAAATATATTGACACTATAATTCATTCACTTAGTTATTAAAGATTTGCATATGGTTATTAGGAAGCCAGGGACTGAGTCTATAAGAACTTGGGATGTACCTTTTAGTGGATATATTCTAAAGCTAGATCAGAGAAGGAGCTCAAAGATTTTGACATCAGATTGTATTGCCATGAGACTCTAGGACAAGCCAAATATCCAGAAAGGACTGGTTTGTTGTTTATGTTTAATTGGAATTCTGCCTCCAATCTCTACTTGAATGCCCAGATTTTTTTTTCTCTTTACCTTCAGTCACACCAGTACTCTCATGGAAAATATACCTAGGTGGGGCAGAAAGACAGGTACTGGAAGAGGCAAAGATACAGAAATTTATGTGAGAAAGTCGAGTTCAAGAATAGCATTCCATATTATTGTTCTGTAAGAAACAACCAGCAGGATGATTTCAAGGAGGCCTGGAGAGACTTACATGAACTGATGCTGAGTGAAATGAACAGAACCAGGAGATCAACAATGAGATGATTCAGTCCAGTTCCAATGGTCTTGTCATGAAGAGAGCCATCTGCACCCAGAGAGAGGACTGTGGGAACTAAGTGGAAATCTCAACATAGTATTTTCACTTCTTTTGTTATTGTTTGCTTAAATTTTATTTTCTTTCTCATTTTTCTTTCTTTTTGATCAGATTTTTCTTGTGCAGCAAGATAATTGCATAAATATATATGCCTATATTTGATTTACATATTTTTTTTATCATGCTTAACATATATTGGATTGCTTGCCATCTAGAGGAAGTGGTGGGGGGAAAGGGGTTAAATTGGAATACAAGGCTTTGCAAGGGTTAATGTTGAAAAATTATCCTTCCATATGTTTTCAAAATAAAAAGCTTTAATAATAAAAAAAAAGAATAGTATTCCACAGAGGATTATGACTAATCTGATTGCCCAGGAAGACTGGGTCTCCTTGTCTATTCCAAACTCTTGATTTAAGATATTTTCCCACAGGTTTCATCACATATTGACCTATATTTATGAGACTGTTTTAGCAGTTTTACATAACAATGGCAGAATCATAATTGTAACCTTTTTCTGCCTCAGTATTACAGATATCTCATTCTACCATGGTAATCACATTTTTTCATACTCTTTTAACATACATTCATACCTTAGGAAAACTATCAGCATAATCAATTATATTAATAACCAAACTAACAAAAATCATGATTATCTCAATAGATGCAGAAAAAGCATTTGATAAAATCCAACACCCATTCCTATTAAAAATACTAGAGAGTATAGGAATAAATGGGCTTTTCCTTAAAATGATAAGTAGCATCTACTTAAAACCATCAGCAAGCAAATGTAATGGAGACAAACTAGAATCATTCCCAATAAGATCAAGAGTGAAACAAGGCTGCCCACTGTCACCATTACTATTTACTATTGTATTAGAAATGTTAGCTTTGGCAGTAAGAGAAAAAAAGATTAAAGGAATTAGAGTAGGTCATGAGGAAACCAAATTATCACTCTTTGCAGATGACATGATGGTATACTTAAAGAACCCTAGAGACTCATCTAAAAAAATTACTAGAAACAATTCACAACTTTAGCAAAGTTGCAGGATTCAAAATAAATCCACATAAATCAGCATTTTTATATATTAACAACAAAATTCAGCAGCAAGAGATACAAAAAGAAATTCCATTCAAAATAATGGATGATAGTATAAAATATTTGGGAATCTATCTGCCAAGGAAAAGTCAGGAACTATATGAACTAAACTACAAAACACTTTCCACACAAATAAAGTCAGACCTAGTAAATTGGAAAAACATCAAGTGCATTGTTGGTGGAACTGTGAATGGATCCAACCCTTCTGGAGAGCAATTTGGAACTATGCTCAAAAAGTTATCAAGGGGCAGCTAGGTGGCACAATGGTTACAGCACCAGCTCTAACTCAGGAGGACCTGAGTTCAAATTTGATCTCAGACACTTCCTAGCTCTGTGACCCTGGGCAAGTCACTTAACCCCAATTGCCTCAGCAAAACGCAAAAAAAAAAAAAAAAAGTTATCAAACTGTGCATACCCTTTGACCCAGCATGTTTCTATTGGGCTTATACCCCAAAGGGATCTTAAAGGAAGGAAAGGGAACCCCATGTGCAAAAATGTTTGTGGCAGCCCTTTTTGTAGTGGCTAGAAACTGGAAACTGAATGGATGCCCATCAATTGGAGAGTGGCTGAATAAATTATGGTATATGAATGTTATGGAATATTATTGTTCTATAAGAAACAACCAGCAGGATGATTTCAGAGAGGTCTGGAGAGACTTGCATGAACTAATGCTTAGTGAAATGAGTAGAATCAGGAAATTAATATACACAGCAACAAGACTATATTTGATCAGTTCTGATGGACATGGTTCTCTTCAACAAAGAGATGTTTCAAACTAGTTCCAGTTGTTCAGTGATGAAGAAAGTCATATACACCCAGAGAGAGGGATGTGAAATGTGGACCACAACATAACATTTTCATGCTTTCTATTGATGTTTGCTTGCATTATGTTTTCCTTCTCATATTTTTTTTTCTTATAGATCCAATTTTTCTTGTACAGCAAGATAACTGTATAAATATGTATACATATATTCCATTTGTCAAGTATTTTAACATAATTAACATGTAGTGGATTTCCAGCCTTCTAGGGGAGGGGTGGGAGCTAGGGAGGAAAAATTTGTAACAGAAAGCTTTGCAAGGGTAAATGATGAAAAATTACCAATGCATATGTTTTGCAAATAAAAAGCTTTAATAAAAAAAAGAATAGAAACAATGAGGATATTACCATATCATGGGGAATGAAAAAAGCATTAAAAGGAAGATCAGGAGGACTGGTAATGGGTTTGGATCATGAAGAAAAATGAAATGCTAGGTCTTTGAGGCCAGACATTATGTTTATCTTTGTATATCAAATCAATTCATTCATTTAATAAACATTTATTAAGCACTTACTATGTGCCAGACCTGCTAAGTGTTAAGGATACAAAAAATCTAAGCGAATCAACTAAAGTTCCCCTCTCCCCCTACCTTTATGATTTACACACCCAGAAATATTAAGGTACACCTGAAACTGACCTTCTGATACTTCTCTTACAACTGTCAACTTCCAAGGGGTATTACTACCCCAGCAATAGAAAAAGTAGATGATCCAGTTACAGGATGAAATAGTCCTGGACCTCAATAACCTGCTAAAATTGTACAGGACCTTACTAGGATGAATTTACCCATTCAATAGCCCAGGATTTGGGAAGGGCATAGGGGGAATGCATTTATTAAGTGCTTACTATGTGCCAAGCACTGTGCTAAGTATTCACTTTATCTTCACAATAACCCTGGGGGATAAGTGATTATCCCCATTTTACAGTTGAAGAAACTGATGTAGACAGCAGTTAAGTGACTTTTCAGGGTCAAACTGCTAAAAAGAGTCTGAGGTCAAATAGAATTCCGGTCTTCCTGACTCCAAGCACAGGACTCTATCCACTCTTCCACCTACTAGTCTGATGGGAAGGGGAAATGGAAAAGGATCCCTTTACACACACATAACACCCCCCCACACACATACACACACAGATATAGAGTTCTATTCCATTACAACTCTAGTGCTCACTTTATGTTTGTCTAAATAAACTGATATCCATAGATAACATTAAGACTGACCTTGGGAAATAGAACAAACAAAAATCCCTTTGTTTTTCAACTGGCTGTACTCCTCCCCAGGAAGCTCCTTGTTGGGAAAAACTCCAAGATCCCAACAGCCTTGGTACTCCACCTCATCACTACTGTCTGACCCTCTGATTGAAGGCAAGAACTCATTTCAAAACATCTCTTTTCTTTACTTGACTGCACTACTCTAGGACTCCCTTAACTTTTCCACCTCCCATCTTTCAGCTTAATGTTGCATGTTGTCTTCCCTCATTAGATTGTAAGCTTTTTGAGGAAAGAGATTATCTTTTATTGTATTTGTGAGATCTCCAACACAAAGCACAAAGCCTGGCACATATAAATATTTACTGACTATTTACCATTGACAAGAAAAACACTGGGACCTGATGAATATTTAGGAAAATTCTACTCTCAGACTTTTAGAGAACACAGTCTCAATACTATACAAATTCTCAAAATGAAGAAAGAAAACATTCAATTTTATGAGATGTAAACAGTCCTAATACCTAAGTGAGGGAAGAATACAGGGGAGAAAAAGAGAAATCCAAATCAATATAATTAATTATTATTGATTCAAAAAAGTTAAATAAAATCTTGTCAGACTATTAGCAATTTCTTTAAGAAACCATGTATTGTGGCCTAGTTGTATTTATATCAGGGTTGTAATGATGGGCATTATTAGGAAAACATCTAAACATCTAAAATTGACCTTGTTAGCTTCAAACAAATTGTGTCAATCAACAGTTCACAGATGAATGCATATTCACATGACCCCTTATCTTATTAACATCTTATTAATATTAACAGCACAGGAACGATGCTGAGGCATTATCAGGGAGAATTTAAGAAAATTCAAATTCCATACTAAAAAAAATGAGATATGTAGGCAGGGATTCTAAGATTGAAAAGGGTAATAGGATAAGAGAATATCCTATCACCCAAACATTAGAGAGTTCTATAATACTCCAGAATGATGCTCCAGAATGGAGAACAAAAGGCAAAAAATCTAGCAGGAAATATAGTTGTATCACACTGGGCAAATACCAAAAAGGTATGATGGATATAGCACTATCTCTAGAATAAGTAGCCAGTAATAAATAATAAATGAGTAATTAATAAATGAAATAAGTAAACAATTAAAATGGAACTAAATAATAAATCATTTACTAAGGAATTTACAAAGGGAAGTAGGAAAAACACCTCTAATTTGAGAGAGGATATATGAGGGAAAACAACAGACTAGGGAAGGAAGCCAAGAAGAACTGGTAGGATGAAGATGAGACTAACGGATCACAGACTACTTAGGGAATTAAAGCAACTAAAGAGACTGAGAGAGGCAGCTAGATGGCGCAGTGGATAGAGCACCAGCCCTAAGTCAGGAAGACCTGAGTTCAAACATGACCTCAGACAATTAACACTTCCTAGCCCTGTGACCCTGGGCAAGTCACTTAGCTCTAATTGCCTCAGCCAAAAAAAAAAAAAAAAAAAGTCATGCTGAATACAGAAAAATGTGAGAAGAATTGCACATGTTTGACCTATATTGGATTCCTTATTATCTAAAGGAGGAGGAGAGTAGAGAAAGGAAGAAAAATTTGGAACCCAAGGTTTTGCAAATACAAATGTTGAAAACTATCTTTGCATGTATTGGGTAAAATAAAAAGCTATTTTAAAAAAAGGGGGGGGGAATCATACACCTATTTTGACTGAGTCTACTCAAAATTTATGTTAGCTAATCCTAACTGGGACCTCACTATATATAATCAGGCAATCCTATTCTTCCCTAATTGATTTTCTATTTCATTCATCACTATATATAATCAGGCAATCCTAATTGTTCCCTAATTGATTTTCTATTTCATTCATCACAATAATTTATTCTAAACCACCTCCTCTCTTTTTCAAGTTTCTTATAGCACTTCTTTCCTCTACTATTTAAAGTGAGGTCCTTAATTCATATGTTTTTGAGAAAATTGTAGTCATTCATTTCAAATTCTTTTCCCCACGTTCTTCAGTTCACATACCCAGGTGTTACTCTATTTCCTTTTTTTTTCTCTAGTTCTGATGATGTATATGGCTCTTCTCATCAAGGTAATGTCTTCAAAATACACTTTTAGTCCATTATTTCCTCACTAACTACCATGCTACTTCTCTTCCTGGGGTTGGAGTGGGAGGTGAATAGAAGCTTTATGATTGTGGTACAATAATTAAATTAACTCTGTCATTGTTCCCGGAGAGGATGTGCCATCTCTGGCTCTTATTTCCAAACCAAAATAGTCTTCCTTTTCACCATTCCCTTGTATGCATATATTATCTCCCCCAATTAGAATGTAAGCTTCTTGGAAGCAAAAACTATCTTGCTTTTATATTTGTTTCCCCAGGATTTAGCATCATGCTAAAATAGCCCTCCAAATAAGACATGTCTATGCTTCCCAGAGACGAAAAGCTTCTCTAAATATTAAAAAAATACTTTACCCTCTCTGAAATTAAGGTAGAGATACTCTTGAACTCTGAGAGTATCTTTAAAATAGTACAGACTGGGCAGCTAGGTGGTGCAGTGGATAGAGCACTAGCCCTGAAGGAGGACCTGAGTTCAAATTTGATCTCAGACACTTAACATTCCCTAACTGTGTGACCCTGAACAAGTCACTTAACCCCAATTGCCTCAGCAAAAAGCAAAAACTAAAATAAAATAGTACAGACTGAGGGTGCTTAAAGGTTTACCCCCAACAATAAAAAATAGCAGATTCTGCAGTGCTCATATAAGTGCCATGATATTAATTACCACTGAAGTGGAAAAAAATATGGCCGATGATCTGTGACAGTTGAAGAAGGCTGAAGGAAATAAATGTTTGAGTTTTTGAGCATATCGATTTATTAAGCAATGTACACCAATTGTATGACAAATTGTATGATTAGCCTTCTTCAGCTTGGCATTAGATCCAAATACAGGGGGAGATAGAATTTTATGCATTTTAAAAAATCAATTAAATAGATTTAATCAAAAGAGAAAAACAGGGAAACTATACTATTTGTCAGCTATAATAATCAATAGTGTTTTAGATGATTTAAAATAACTAGACAGCATAAGGTTGGAGTATTGCAGTGGTATAGGAAATGATGAATTGGTAGATGTAGAAAAATATGGAAAAACTTGCACTTAGGAAAGAAGATATTATCCACCTTCAGACAGAGGAAAACAAGCATACTGTGATATTACATAATTGTACATTAATGTATATGTGTATATATATGTATGATTATAAATATCTATGCATATGTATGTGTATATATATGTATGTGTGTGTGTGTATATATGTGTATCCACACTTAATTGTACCCTTCTTGGGGAGGGGGAAGGAAAGGAGAAAAAGAATAAAGTAAAATGTGCCTAGCAAAAAACCAAAGAAATCTACAAGGAAACAAAGAAAGATGGACAGCTTTGAATTCAATATATAGTATTTATTATATAGGCTTTCTTGATATGGAAATTTATTGCTTTATATTTTGAATCTTCTCATGTTCTGCTCTTCTCTCATGTCCTCTCATGTTTCTACATGGAAATGTTGTTTTGTTTTTTTATTTTGTATTTAAGTTTTAAATAAATAAATAAATAATTTAAAATTACAAAAAAGAAGGGGAAAAAACAGTACAGGACATAAGATTAAGTAATTTGATTTCTAATTAGAAGAAAGATTAGGGGCTTTCCAAGTTGAAAATTGAAAAAATGGAGAATGAACAAGTGAAATCTGTGAAATCAGAAAAAGAATTACCCCACTCTCTTCCAAGTATCTGTATTAAAACAAAGGAACAAAGAAATAGTAACTTCTTGGGGCCAGTTTTCAGGTAAGAATATAGGTTACTTGTTCTATATAATTGTGAGAAAACTCCTTGCATCAATCTTCGGATTTGACTAAGTTTCTGGTCAGCATAAACTAAGTTATATATATAAGTTATATAAATAAATATAAGGGTCTCTAAGCCACAGGCAGAGATGGTTCAGTTTCCCAGCCATGAAGGACTAGATTCAAACAACAATAAAGTTTTCTCATAAGACAAAAATTGAACTTGAACTATAATAGAAAGGGAATGGATCTAGATCCAAAATTCAGTGACAATGTAGTTCACTCAATTCCCATAATTCCCACAGTTTTCATTGTGGCTTTCCCATTCCTCAAGTGAATAGGATGCATTCATATGGAGAAACTCATTGCCAGACAAAATTTAAAAAAGGTGAAGTATACTTGCCTACCAAAAAACCACACAGGTACATTTTAATTCACTAACAACTAGATGTTACGTCCTAGGAACAGCACCACATTAACCACTACTACAGGACACTCTGCCAAAAAAAGTATAGGTGACAAATAAGAAATATGCCATTAGTTTGTTTCCTTTTCTTTGAATTCCTCAAAGCATGAGGATGTCTTGATGGATAAGGAATAATCATCTCTCAGCACTACTGTTTTCAAGTGTTTTAGACAAAGCATGGCAATCTTCATTTTTGTGAATGTAAACTTGCTAGCAGAGATAGTTTCATTCTTTTTTTTTCTTAATTGCTGAGGAATTAGGATTAATTGACTTGCCTAGGGTAATTCAACCAGGAAGTGTTGTATCTGAGGCAGAATTTGAACTCAGGTACTCCTGATTTCAGGGCTGGTACTCTGTGCACTCCACCAGCTAGCTGCCCCTTACAGTTTCATTCTTTATAATTGTGTCCCAGTACATTGCCTGACATATAAGTGATTAATAAATGTTGATTGATTTGATGCAGAAATATACATCTGGGTCAACATATTTTTGAACCAATAATTAGGTTACATTTTTAATAATTAGGTTGATTTTCTCTGACCTGTTGTACTGAATTACTGTGGATTGAGAGGTTACACCTAGGATGATTGGTTTCCTGGCCATAAGATAAATTGGAAATAATCAATAAAGGGAAAGCACTAGCATTAAGAAAAATAGAGAAAGGCTTCCTAAATGAGGCAGAATTTTAGCTGGACTTAAAGTTAAGAGACAGAAATGAAGAGGGAAACCTCCCAGACATGTGGGATAGTCAATAAAAATGCTTAGAGTAGGCAATTGAAGTTTCTTGTTTGAACAACAAGGAGGTCACTGGATCACAGAGTTTGGGGAAGAGGAGGAAAGATTGGAAAAAGAGAAGTTAATGAAGTTTTGTAAACAGAGGATTTTATATTTGATCCTGAAACTGATAAGGAACTTCATAAATTTATTGAGTGAGGAGGAAAGGTAACTTGGTCAAACCTGAACTTTAAGAAGATCACTTTGGCTACTGAGTGGAGAATGGAGAAGAGTGGGGAAGAGACTTGTGGAAGGACAACCAACCAGTAGGTTATTGCAATAGTTTAAGTATAAAGTGAAGAGGGGTTGTACCAAGCTAGTGGCAGACTCGGGGGAATATGCCAGAAATATTACAAAGGAAAAATCAATTGGCAACAGATTGGATGTAGGGAATGAGAAAATGAAGAGTAAAGGATAATGTCAAGTTTTTGAGTGAAGGTGCCTGGGAACACAGTGGTGCCTTCTATATTAATAAGGAAGTTAGAGAGGGGGGAGAGTTTGGAGGGGAAATTAATGAGTTCTGTTTTGGATATGTTGAGTTGGAGATGTCTACAAGACATACATTTCAAGATGTTAGTAGGCAGTTGAAATGCAAACTAGAGGATAGGAGAGCAATTTGAACTGAATGAATAGATATGAGAATTATCAGCATAGAGATTTTAATTGAATCAATGAAAAGTGGTGAGAGCACCAAGTGAAATTGTATAAAGAAAAAAAAAAAGGGTTCAATGACTTGGATGAAGATTTAGCAAAGGAGAAAGATTAATCTAGTAGTTTGTTTGTTGTCCTTTGTTCTCAAAGACGACCAAAATGGCATCTCTATATTGAGGTCAAGGTCAATTGTTGTTGAGCTCAGAAAGCTACAATAGCTCACAAAAAGTTCTTATGAATCCACTGGGCATAAATAGTACATATGAACATTTGGAATGGAGATGTCTCTAAATTTGCACATCCTATTTCATTGGAGCTACTGCAATTGTGCTTTGTCCAGAGAGTATAATACTTTCTTTGATACAGACATGCCATGCTGGGCAGTCCTGTGCTTTCTCTCCTATGTCTCATAATTGATTCCAAAGTTCTTTGGAGAGACCTTGAGAGTGTCCTTGTATCTCTTCTAACGATTATATGAGCATCTTCCTTATATGAGTTCTTCATAAAATAGTCATTTAAGTAAATGCATATTTGGTAGCCAGATCATCAGAATTACACACTCTGCAGTAGACTTTGGATGCTTAAATCTTTCAGCTTAAGAAAGGACCTCTGTTATCTTGCTAGGTGTTCTTCAGAATCTTCCTAAGATAATTCAAATGGAAGTAATTCAATTTCCTAGACATACAACAATGAGGTCAGCATAATGGCTCTGAGACCTTCAGTTTGGTAGGCAGTATAATGACTCCTCTCTCTCACACTTTCTTTTTCTTTTTTTTTTTAATTTTTTTTATTAAAAGCTTTATATTTACAAAACATGAGTGATTTTTCTACATTGACCTTTGCAAAAACTTTTTTTTCCCAAGCTTTTCCCCTTCTTCCCCCCACTCCCCACCCCAGATGACAGGTAATCTAATACATGCTAAATATGAAAAATTATATGACAAATCCAATATATCTATGCATATCTATATAGTTATCTTTCTGCAAAAGAAACATCAGATCTAGGAAGAGAGAAGGAAAAAAAAAAACAACCTAAGAAGGAAAACAAAATGCATGGAAATATTCACAGAAAGCATTAAAATGCTGTGTTGTGGTCCACACTCAGTTCCCACAGGCCTCTCTCTGGATGTGTATGACTATCTTCATCGCTGAACAATAGGAACTGGTTTGAATCACATCATTGTTGAAGAGAACTATGTCCATCAGAATTGATCATCCTATAGTCTTGTTGCTGTGTATAATGTTCTCCTGGTTCTGCTGATTTCACTCAGCATCAGTTCATGCAAGTCTCTCCAGGCCTCTCTCACACTTTCTTTTGGAGCCTCCCAAATACTGAATTAGCTCTGCAATGCATGTGTCAACCTCTTCATCTGGATAATGGGTTGTGTTCTTGTGCTTTCCCAGTTATCAGTGGAGTGAAGTAGAGCTATATATTTGCTCCCATGCTTTTCAGTATTTTTGCTTTTGGTGATGTTACCAGATTCCTTCAAGGAGGGCTAAAACAGCATCAAGGGCAACTGCTGCACTTACAGCAAATTATTTAACTTGAAAAGATTACAAACCAAGACAGATATTTGTTCTTCATTCTTGAAAAGGACCAATGACATCATCCCTATGAATAAATTGGAATTCCATCCCTGAAAAATATACTGCCAAGGAAGGTGAACTCATCCAAAGCATTCAACATTTGTCCATTTGCTTTAACGATGGTTTCATATATAGATGGGATGGTACTGGCAGATGAAGAACCTTTGTTTTCATAGTGTTAATCGTCAGGGCAAAATTAGCAAAAGCAGCAGAAAATCAATCCATAATCTGTTGCATCTCAGTCTCAAAGACTTCATGGAGCACAATGATCTGTGAATAAAAAGTCACAAATCAATTCTCCCTTGACTTTAGTCTTGACTAATAGTCAAGTTCAATAATTACCACCTCGGCTTGTCTGGGCTGTCTTGACTTGTTTCTTGTCATTGGACTCCTATAACTCTGGAGGAGAAAATGAGTCTTTGCTCAGCACTGTCTCAATTAAATTCAATTCATTCATAATGTTACTGGTTCTCTTCAATAATGAAGGATAAGGGGCAGCTAGGTGGCTCAGTGGATAGAACACCAACCCTGAAGTCAGGAGGACCTGAGTTCAAATCTGGTCTCAGACAGTTAACATTCCCTAGCTGTGTGACCCTGGACAAGTCACTTAACCTCAATTGCCTCAGCAAAAAGCAAAAAAAAAAGAAAGAATGAAGGACAAACAACAGTCTTAGTTTGTAGCCTTTTCAATTTAAGGGCAGAGTGGTAGCTGACCATGATGTCATTTTAGTGCTCCTTGAGGGAGACAATCACCAAAAGCATCATGTTGAAAAGCTTGGAGAACAATAATCAGGAGTTACTTTGCCCAACTTTATGCCAATAAATTTGATAACCTAAGTGAAATGGAGGAATATCTACAAAAATATAGATTGCCCAGATTAACAGAAGAGGAAATAAATTACTTAAATAGTCCCATTTTAAAAAAAGAAATAGAACAAGCCATTAATCAACTCCCTAAGAAAAAATCCCCAGGACCAGATGGATTTACATGTGAATTCTACCAAACATTTAAAGAACAATTAACTCCAATATTATATAAACTATTCAAAAAAATAGGGAATGAAGGACTCCTACCAAACTCCTTTTATGATACAGACATGGTACTGATACCTAAACCAGGTAAAACAAAAAAAGAAAAAGAAAATTATAGACCAATCTCCCTAATGAATATTGATGCAAAAATCTTAAATAAAATATTAGCAAGGAGATTACAGAAAATCATTCCCAGAATAATACACCATGACCAAGTAGGATTTATACCAGGAATGCAGGGATGGTTCAATATTAGGAAAACTATTAACATAATTGACTATATTAATAACCAAATTAACAAAAAACATGATAATCTCAATAGATGCAGAAAAAGCATTTGATAAAATCCAGCATCCATTCCTATTAAAAACGTTAGAGAATAAAGGAATTAATAATTTCCTTTAAATAGTCAGTAGCATCTATTTAAAACCATCACCTAGCATCATATGTAATGGTGATAAACTGGAACCATTCCCAATAAGATCAGAGGTGAAACAAGGTTGCCCACTACCACCATTAATATTCAATATTGTATTAGGAATGCTAGCCTTGGCAATAAGGCAAGAAAAAGAGATTAAAGGAATTAGAGTAGGTCATGAGGAAACCAAATTATCACTCTTTGCAGATGATATGATGGTCTACTTAGAGAACCCTAGAGAATCAACTAAAAAACTATTAGAATTAATCCAATACTTTAGCAAAGTTGCAGGATACAGAATAAATCCACATAAATCATCAGCATTTTTATACATCACCAACAAAATGCAACAGCAAGAGATACAAAGAGAAATTCTATTCAAAATAACTATCGATAGTATACAATATTTGGGAATATATCTGCCAAGGGAAAGTCAGGATCTATATGAGCAAAACTACAAAACACTCTCCACACAAATAAAGTCAGATCTAAACAATTGGAAAAACATCAAGTGCTCTTGGATAGGTTGAGCGAATATAATAAAGATGGCAATACTACCTAAACTAATCTATTTATTTAGTGCTATACCAATCAAACTCCCAAGAAATTATTTAACTGACCCAGAAAAAATAACGACAAAATTCATCTGGAAAAACAAAAGGTCAAGAATTTCAAGGGAATTAATGAAAAAAAATGCAAATGAGGGTGGCCTAGCTGTACCAGATCTAAAACTATATTATAAAGAAGTGGTCACCAAAACCATTTGGTACTGGGTAAGAAATAGAGTAGTGGATCAGTGAAATAGATTAGCTTCACAGGACAAAATACTCAATGACAATAGTAATCTAGTGTTTGATAAACTCAAAGACCTCCGTTTTGGGGATAAAAACTCACTATTTGACAAAAACTGCTGGGATAATTGGAAACTAGTATGGAAGAAATTAGGCATTGACCCACACCTAACACCATATACCAAGAT
>JAJPUD010013252.1:0-25721 GCA_023553655.1 Myrmecobius fasciatus | reverse complement strand
AAATATATAAGAATTCAAGCCATTCTCCAATGGATAAATGGTCAAAAGATATGAACAGACAATTTTCAGATGAAGAAATTGAAACTATTTCCGGTCACATGAAAAGGTGCTCCAAGTCACTATTGATCAGAGAAATGCAAATTAAGACAACTCTGAGATACCACTACACACCTGTCAGATTGGCTAAAATGACAGGAAATGATAATGATAACTGTTGGAGGGGATGTGGGAAAACTGGGACACTGATACATTGTTGGTTGAACTGTGAACAGATCCAACCATTCTGGAGAGCAATTTGGAACTATGCTCAAAAAGTTGTGCATACCCTTTGAGCCAGCAGAGAATTGTCTCATATTTATAAGAATTCAAGCCACTCTCCAACTAATAAATGGTGAATGGATATGAACAGACAATTTTCAGATGATGAAATTAAAACCATTTCCAGTCATATGAAAAGCTGCTCCAAATCACTACTGGTCAGAGAAATGCAAATTAAGACAACTCTGAGATACCATTACATACCTGTCAGATTGGCTAAGATGACAAGAAAAGATAATGACGAATGTTGGAGGGATGTGGGAAAACTGAGACACTAATATATTGTTGGTGGAACTGTGAACAGATCCAACCATTCTGGAGAGCAATTTGGAACTATGCTCAAAAAGTTATCAAACTGTGCATACCCTTTGACCCGGCAGTGTTTCTATTGGGCTTATATCCCAAAGAAATCATAAAGGAAGGAAAGGGACCCACATGTGCAAGAATGTTTGTGGCAGCCTTTTTTGCAGTGGCTAGAAACTGGAAACTGAATGGATGCCCATCAATTGGAGAATGGCTGAATAAATTATGGTATATGAATGTTAGGGAATAGTATTGTTCTATAAGAAATGACTAGCAGGATGATTTCAGAGAGGCCTAGAGAGACTTGCATGAACTGATGCTGAGTGAAATGAGCAGAACCAAGAGATCATTGTACACGACAACAACAATACTATATGATGATCAATTCTGATGGACATGGTTCTCTTCAACAATGAAATGTTTCAAACCAGTTCCAATTGGTCAGTGAAGAAAGCCATATATATACACCCAGGGAGAGGGATATGAAATGTGGACCACAACATAACATTTTCATGCTCTCTATTGATGTTTGCTTGCATTGTGTTTCCTTTTTCTGATTTTTTTTCTTGTAGACACAATTTTTCTTGCACAGCAAGATAAGTGTGGAAATATGTATACATATATTCTATTTGTCAAGTATTTTTACATAATTAACATGTAGTAGACTTACTGCCATCTAGGAGAGGGGTGGGGACTAGGGGGGAAAAATTTGTAACAGAAAGCTTTGTAAAGGGCATTGTTGAAGAATTACCCATACATATGTTTTGCAATTAAAAAGCTTTAATAATAAATAAATAAATAAAATTTTTAAAAAAAGAAAGAAGAAGAAAAAAAAAAAAAAAGCTTGGGAGAAACACACAGACCTGCTTTACTCCATTGATGACTGGGAAAGCAAAACAGCATAGTCTGTTATACCAGAACTCATTCAGCAGGAAACTGATTATCAAGAGGAAAACCAAGAAAACCAAAAAAAAATAGAGCAAAGAGAATTACCAAGGAGAAGATTAGTGATAAATTAGACAACTTGTGGCATTGTCAGAGAAAGTCATTGTATCAATCATTTTTACTTATCTATTTAACTTTGTTATAAGAAAGGATTTAATTGACTAAGAAGGGTGAAGGTGTTTATCCAGAAATGATTGTGGAATAAAAACAAAGGACATCAATAAAAACCACAAGAGTAGATTATTACCTGTACTAAAGGTCTCCCTTAGAGTGGGAGGAAGATTAAGTACCTGGAATAAATCTCATAAATTTGTGTGACTTAAGCACACTGGGTGGATAAGGGTGTATCAGGAGATGTGAGATTAGATAGGGTGGGGCAAAGTGGTGACACCTAAACCCAGAGTTTGCATATTTCATCTATGTGTCACTCCTAGGGTCTTATGGGAACAAAGCAGTGGGTTTTAGAATGTAACTAGTAAAAAAAAAAACCTATATATATATATATATACATATATATATAACTAGTATCCAGATAGATGCAACAGTATCTATGGGGGCTTCTGACAAACTTAGCATGGGAATGTGTAAAGGAAACATGAGAGAAAGAAAAAAGAATAGAAAAAGAGAAAAACGAGAAAAGAAGGAAAAGAAAGAAAAAGTCTATCATGTGAGGAGTTAATGAATATCCCTAGTAATTGCCTCAGTTCTCACTCAATGACAATGAGTGGCCTGTCCAAAAGTAACTTGGCTCTTTTTGTTTTTTGTTTTAATTAATTAATTTTAGTTAAGTATCAAACTGTTATTGTTAGCTCTTTGAATCAATTGTGTTAAACATCAGGACAAAATGTTTACCCTTAAAATACTAGAAACAGCATCTCTGATCCTAGGAAATCTAATTTTTGAATCATATAATTTTGAAATAAGCTTATTTGATAATCACTAGATAAAACACTTTAATGAAAAACTCAGGCCTCTTCACCTTAGTAGTAAAAAAGTGTGACATATATATATATATATATATATATGTATTTTTTACTCACAAATCAATCAATTAATCAACAAATTATTAAGCCCCTTGTATGAAATAGATTTCATAGGATAATAATATGAATTGGGGATACAAATATGAATGTAAGACAGTTCTTCTCATAAAGGAACTTGCTTTTTGAATTGTAATTAATTTATGAAATTATGAAATGGAGCAGGTATTCTTAGGATACTTGCCAGGAAAGATCACAATTGGCAGCTGGAAAACAGGGAACAATCATATTTTAATCAAAGACAGAGAGTATTGAAGCCAAAAGCTCAGAAAAGCTAGTAACAGACAGTGGTACAGAAGCAGACAGTAGTGGTATGGGAACCAGGAATAGGATGTTGAAGGAAAACAAGCAGAGTGAGGAAGAGTGGAAGTGGCAGAGAGTATCATTCAAGTTACCATGGATTACAGTCAGGGCAGCAAAACTGATGGAGATGGAAGTTTTCTTGGGGAGCAGGAATTTGAGGTTTCATTTTTATAGGCTTTTTTTGACAAGACATACCAATTCCTATCTGTGCCATTTGGGGGTTAGGTTATTAACATCTCAAAGTCATCATCCCAGAATTTCTGTTGGTCTAAAGCTGTGGAAGGCTAGATTTTGTTTGGATTATATGTATCACAGGACCAGAACCTTGAAAACACTATGTCAATGGTTCTTCCTTATTGGTCACATACTATCAGGATATGAATTTTAGTTAACATATAATACAATTTGTAAGTAATGTTCCTTTGATCTTTGGGACTGTTTGTAAGTAACTTCCAGGTTCCTCTTTACAATCTTATTTCCTTCTATTGTTACCTTATGCTGGCTATTTATAAACTTACTTAATATACTGATTAGAAGATAGGATTGATCATGAGGAAAGAGCAAGATAAAATTTTAGCACATTTCTACTGGAGACAGCCCATATGCTCAGGTAAGTAAATGAGGAATAAGTACAAAAACACAAAACAATTGTGCAGGGGAACACTAGCAAATGAAGGAATTAGGAAAAGCTTCACAAAGGAGTTGAGTTTTGAGCCTCTGAGCCTTGAAGTGGTGAAATTAGAGAATCCAAGGGACTAAATTGTGGAGGGAAAATATTTTTAGTTTGGTAGTATTCTTTCTAAAGCTTTGAGAGTGAAGGTTGTGTATAGGAGACAGCAAGTAAATCAGTTTGATTGAAGTATAGAGTGTTTGAGAAGTAATATATAATAGGCAGTAATGTATGAAGAAGCTAGATGGTTCAATGTTTAGAGTGCTAAGGCTGAAATCAAGAAGATCTGAGTTCAAATCCAGATTCAAACACTTACTAGTTATGTGACTCTGGGCAAATAATATACTTAACTTCTGTTTAATTCACTGGAGAAGAAAATGGCACCAACTACTCCATTATCTTTGCTAAGAAAACCTCATGAAGTGTTGGACATGACTGAAACAATATATAATAAGATAGGCTGAAGCCAGATTGCAAAGGGCTTTAAATGCCAGAGAAATTTATATTTTATCCTAGAGATTATAGGGAACCACTAAAGTTATTGAGCAGAAGAGGGACATCATCAGACTTATGCTTTAGGAATATCACATTGTATGACTATGTAGAAGTTAGATTGAAAAAGAGAGTGGAAGAGATTAGGTTAGATTGAAGAAGAGAATGGAATTAAGCAAAGAAGTATAAATGGAGTACAATGCAATGATTAGGGCCTAGACACCTGGATCTTAGCCTTGGGGTGGGAGCATCCCCAGTTCCTCTCCTTAGGAGCAGACCTACTCTATGGAGATCTGGAAACTACCATCCCCACCTCTTTCACACTTATGCTGGCCTATGTCACATATGACTCTGCTTCTTTCCTTTTCCCTACTACCTTTTCACCATAGTTCCCTGCTTTGAAGCTACCATACTCCTCAACCTATTCAGGAAAATCGGACTCTCTGGAAGATAGATCACCCTATTTCTGAGTGCAACTACAGCACAGTTAGACTGTTTTGTATTCTTATTAATTATTCTTGATTCCAGATGAAAGAATTTCAAATTATAGCTGCATTAAAGTACTACTGTTTTGCCTCATCATGAAGCAAATCCTCCTGTCTGATCTCTGAAGTGAATAAAATTTAGTTGCTATAACTCATCAAGGAGTGAGGTCTGGGGACTAACATTGCAAGTTGGACATCTTTATAAGCACCTGAAAGACCTTTTGTGGTCCAGGTATAGAGTGGAAGAGCTAAATCCAAGTTAAAAAAATATATTCACTAGTTCAGAGGCATATGGGCTCTGGATCAATAAGAGCTTTAACACTTTTCTGGGGAGAAGGAGGCAACAGAATTGGAGCAATTGTGGTAGAGCAGAAAGAGATATGGCAGCAAAGCAATGGAAGGCTTCCTAAATTAAGCAAAGGAATTCCTGGAGCAATCTAACAATCTTTGGTTTAAGCCAGGACACATAAAACTGTGGAGCAGGAAGGTATAAAGTCCCAATTCAAGAGCCAACCTAGATTTACTCTTCACTGGTAGTGCATCATATGATCTATACAGGTCCAAGGGACAAACTATCTAGTTCTTTTTCCTGTTTAGGGTTTGGTAGTGACCATATAAATACCTAAAAGGAAGGAGGACTCACAAAAGATGTGATTTGACTTAAGATAATAATCAAAAGTGAACTCTAATGGAGAGTTAATTGTTAAGTTTTCAGAGTGAAAATTTACCCTTACAAATGATAATTACTACAGATTTGGGCTTGATTTATTGTTTTCTTGTCTAGATTTAAAAATTCAATATTAATACAAATTCAACTTAAAAGTGTCCAGATATACTATTTCCTCCCAGATAGTCAATATACATTTTACATTTGTCCTGTTTTGTTCTAGAAACAATGTTTGAACAGCCATACAGTAGAAGACTTAAGTAATAAAATCATGACGAAAGTAGAACTCTGTTGGCTATAAGATAATGATAATAACAATAATGATAATAATAGCTGGCATAAATTTAGTGTTTTAAGTTTTACAAAATGCTTTACATCTAATTATATTACTTGAACTTCAAAATATCCCTAGTAGCAATTCAATTTCTTGTCTCCTGTGGGGAGAATGGGGGAGTTGACTTTATGATGATATTATAAGCTTGGGATTTATATAGTCCTGGAAAAGGTAAGCCTCACAAGAGGTAAATTTTTTTTTTTTTTTTACTTCTATGGGTTCAATTAGAAGTCCTTTCTGTATTCTGCATTATGTGTAATAAACTTATTCTATGATCCATTTCCTGTTAATCTGGACTGTCTGTAGAAAAAAGGAGGACTTTAAGATAGTTCAAGTGAGCAAAATTCAGGAATTCTAGAGAACACTTTGCCTGAAGGCAAAACAAGCCATCTTTAAATTATTATTAAGAGATCCCCAAGATTGAGCCCAATCTGTGGGAACCTAAAGCTGCAGTTCGGAGCCACAGATGGCACAAGAATAGAAATAAGAATGTAACATTCTTGAGCTGTACTATTAGTTAGCATATGGATTACAAGAAAGATTTTAATCATGTCCCTTAAGTATATAAATTTAATCTTTCAAAACATGTGATAAGACTTTTCTCTTTAACCTAGTAGCAAATGCTTTTGTAAAGCACAGTTAATAATTACCCCCCCCAAATTCATTTAATTCAGATTTGCACATTTTTTTTAAAAAAGCAGTACATACCTGTTTTATAGCCTAAGAGAGATAAGGATCAATTTTCCAGTTATAAAAGTTTTCTAATTCACTTCATTTCTGATGAAATAGAAGATAATCAAATTAAGGTATTCAATATAAATAGTAAGATTATTTCTAAACCCAAATCTAAGAATACACTAAAGAAATAGATTCAGGCTTTGGGTAAAAAGAACACTCTCAAAAGCACCAAATCTAACTAAAAAGCAATTGGTGGTAGTTACTATAAGTTAAGCCTTTCTATATTCTGCTACAAAGCATAGCAGGGAATTGTAAATATAATTGATATCAATAAATATTAGTGAATAAATGAACAAATGAGCAAATAATTAGATTTATCTTAAACAAAAATTTTATTTTTATTATAAATTTATCAACAAATATGAATTTTTTTTCTATTTTTTTATTAAAGCTTTTTATTTGCAAAACATATGCATGGGTAACTTTTCAACACTGGCTCTTGCAAAACTTTCTATTACAAATTTTTCCCTTCTTCCCCCCACTATTTCCCCTAGATGGCAGGTAATCCAATACATGTTAACTATGTTAAAATATATGACAAATCCAATATATGTATACAATATATTTATACAGTTATCTTGCTACACAAGAAAAATCAGATCTAGAAAGAAAAAAAAAACCTGAAAAGGAAAACAAAATGCAAGCAAACATCAACAGAAAGCGTGAAAATTCTATGTTGTGGTCCACATCTATGTGTAGATGGCTTTCCTCATCACTGAACAATTGGAACTGGTTTGAAACATATCATTGTTGAAGAGAGCCACGCCCATCAGAATTGATCATCTTATAGTCCTGTTGTTGCTGTATATAATGATCTCCTGGTTCTGCTCATTTCACTTAGCATCAGTTCATGGAAGTCTCTCCAGGCCTCTCTGAAATCATCCTGCTGATTGTTTCTTTTTCTTTTCTTTTTTTTTTTATTAAAACTTTTTATTTGCAAAACATATTTATGGGTAATTCTTCAACACTGACCCTTACAAAGCTTTCTGTTGCAAATTTCCCCCCCCCAGTCCTCACCCCTCCCCTAGATGACAGGAAATCCACTACCTGTTAATTATGTTAAAATCACTTGACAAATCGAATATATGTATACATATTTCCACACTTATCTTGTGCAAGAAAAATTGTATTTACAAGAAAAAAAAATCTGAGAAAGGAAACACAATGCAAGCAAACATCAATAGAGAGCATGAAAATGTTATGTTGTGGTCCACATTTCACATCCCTCTCTGTGGGTGTGTATGGCTTTCTTCAGCAAACAATTAGAAGTGGTTTGAAACATTTCATTGTTGAAGAGAGCCACGCCATCAGAATTGATCATCATATAGTAATGTTGTTGCCGTGTATAATGATCTCATGGTTCTGCTCATTTCACTCAGGATCAGTCCATGCAAGTCTCTCCAGGCCTCTCTGAAATCATCTGCTGGTCATTTCTCACAGAACAATAATATTCTATAACATTTATATACCATAATTTGTTCAGCCATTCTCCAATTGATGGGCATCCATTCAGTTTCCAGTTTCTAGCCACTATAAAAAGGGCTGCTGCAAACCAAATATGAATATTTCAATATATAATGAAAAGCAGATTATATATGAAACCATTAAATTCTTTTACATAGTTTCCTAAAATATATATTATTTAACATGGTAGTAAGAAAACTGACCTATTTATGTGTGTCCTATTCTGAACTCTCTTCTGAGTATTTTTAGTAATGCTTTAGTTATATTCTTATCTATTTCTCTTTCTTCTTCTCCTTTTCTTCTTCCTCCTTGTGCTCCTCCTCTTCATCATCATTATTATTCTCACCACCAAATAAATCTCCCTCTATGCTCCTCACCCATAGATGATCCCTTTTAAAATAAACAATTATAGTCAAGCAAAACAAATCTACACATTGGGTATGAATGAAGACATAATTCATTCTGTAACACTAGTGAATCACTCATGATTCATCAGATTTGACTAGCCATTGTATTGATTAGAGCTCTTAAATCTCTCAAAGCTAATTTTTTTTACATTATTGTAATCCTTGTTATAAATTGTTCACCTAGTTCTACCTACTTCACTCTGCATCAGTTTTCGCAAATCTTAGTTTGCTCTAAATCTATCCTTTTCATAATTTCTTATGGAAAAGCAATATTCCATAAAATTCATATTTATTCAACTATTTCCCAATTAAAAACCTCCCACTTCATGCAATTCTTAGCTAAAACAACAACAAAAAGATGCTGTTATAAATATTTTGTGTACATTATTATTTTCTCTTTGTTTTTGACCTTTTAGTAATATATGTTCAGTAGTTGGGTCAAAGGATATGAACAGTTAAGTGATTCAAAAGTACAGTTCTATATCACTTTACTGACTAGTTAGACCAATTCACAGTTCCATAGAATATGTGTATCTGTTGTCCCACAACTACCATCTTCCTTTTTTGTCATCTTTGCCAAAACAATGCTATGAAGTGGAATCTCAAAGTTGTTTTAAATTTCCTTTTATTATTAGTGATTTGGAATTTTTTTCCAAAATAGAAAATGATTGTTCAGTTCTATCTTACATTTCTTTTTTCCCCTATGAAAAATGTCTTTTCATATTCTTGACCAATGATCCATCAGAGAATACAATGGCTTTACAAAAGCTTCATCCAGTTCCACTACTCTGTTTATAGCAGGTTATACTCAATAGGTTTTTTTTTTGTTTGTTTGTTTTTTAATCACTTCTTTCTCTCACTGCCAATCTGGAAACATTATTAAAATATAGAAGTTAGATAAATGCACAGGCAACTTTTCTATATAAACAAAATATACTATGATATACTATCAAGAAGTTTTTAGGGATGGTCCCTTCCTGTTCTAAATCTAGGATCTTTTTTTTTTTTTTCATTAAAGATTTATATATGGGTAATTTTTCAACATTGACCCTTGCAAAGCTTTCCATTACAGATTTTTTTCCCCCCGTAGTCCCTACCCCTCCTCTAGATGACAGGAAGTCTACTACTTTTTAAAATTATGTTAAATTATGTTAATTATGTTAAAATACTTGACAAATCAAATATGTGTATACATTAAATCTAGGATCTTCTAAATAATGCTCCTTTCCCATTTGGCAGACTGATGGAATAAAATGATAAGATGAATAAAAATAATTGGTAGAGTTACCTTGTTTATTAAAAGATAAGAGAATCTGATTTATTCTCAAAATTCCCTTTCAAAACTTTGTTTTGTTCATAATGACTAGCATTCTATAAACATGTTAAACTGGAATGGAGCTTTGCTCAGAGCATCCATAATGCCACTCCTTTGTTGCCAAAGTGACTATGATTGAGAAACTCAGACATTCTCCTTGTTCCAACTTTTTAGATTAAAGTTACTATATGTTTGGATATAAACAAATCACAAGTTTGTGACTGTGCATAGTAACAGCAATACTGTAATGATGATCAACTATGCAAGACTTAGTTATTCTGCTCAATATAACGATCCAAGACAATTCTAAAGTTCCTATGATGAAAAATTCTATCCACTTCCACAGAAAGAATGATGAACTATATGTAGATTAAAGCATGTTTTTTTTTTCATTTTATTTTTCTTATCTAATATGCCTAATATGGAAACACATTTTGCCTTTTTTCACAAGTATAATAGATATCACTTTGGATGCCTTCTCAGTGGGTGGAGGAGGGACTGGAGAGGAGAGAATTTGATACTCAATGTTTTAAGAAATGATTGTTAAAAATAAATTTTAAAAAATCACACTTTTACATAAATTGGCAATATATAAAATGTAAATATAAACATATTTAATCTATTAATCAATAGTGTACTAAGCCAATACTCAATAATTTATTGAATATATTGAAAATATGCTTTGTGCCATACCTCAAACAATAGACTCTGGGAATTTTTTTTAAAAATGGAAAAAAATGAAAGATTCTCCATCCTCAAGGAACTTGTTCACAACAGGGGAGACAACAGGTTCATATATAGGTATATACAAAATAAAGATATAAATGCAAGATAAATTGAAGGTGAACTAATAACAGTTTGGGTGATTTTTATTTAAAATCATGTTTCATGTAGGAGATTAAAGGAAGAGAAGGACCTATTGGGTGTGATTTGAACCTTGTATAGATAAAACAAGTAAATTATATGAGTGTATTTATGAAAGTAGAGTAAGAAATGATTCAGCATATTTGCTCATATGTAATTGCAGTTTTTATAACATTATCTTTTAAATATTATATGAACTTGGAGTCCCAACACAAAGTTGAATTTCTGTTTTTATACCTGATTGACCTTGGACAAGTCACTAAACTTCAACAGACACTTCATTTTCCTCATATATAAAATGAGGTAGTTGGATAAGATAATCTGGTCCCTAACAGGTCTAAATCTAAGATCTTGTAGTAATGTTCTTTTCTCATTTGGCAAAATAATGGAAGAAAATTATAAGATTAATCAGAATAATTGGTAGCACTCCTTAATATGCACTGTATTTCTAAAGTTAAAATAACATCTCTTGGGTGTGGGGGGGGGGGGGAAGGAGGGAGAGAGAGGAGAGGAGAGAGGCAGCTAGTTGGTGCAGTAGTATTCTATCTACTATAGAATACCAGCCCTGAAGTCAGGAGAACTTGAGTTCAAATTTGACCTCAGACACTTAACACTTCCTAGCTGTGTGACCCTAGGCAACCACTTAACCCCAATTGCCTCAGTAAAATAATAATAACAACCCTTAAAGTTTAGAAAATTTAAATTTTCATTTCATTTTAATTATACATTAAATTACATATTATGTGAACAAACATTAACATTCCCACATACAAAGAACATAAAAAGAGAACTGTATATGAAGTTATGTACCTATGTTATTTTAAAATATATAGTTTAACACAAAAGTATCAACACTTCCCTGTTAGTCTATCTCGTGCATTTCTTTATGCTTCCTTCTTTGAATTTTTTAAATAATTCAGTAATCTTTTTCTTTCTTTTCTCCTTTTTACATCATTACTGCTATTCACAAACTACCTGCCATAAATTTTCCTGTAAAAAAATAAAAACTTTCTCTTGCAACAAATAAATATAGTCAAGCAAAACAAAAAATACATTGGCCAGTTCTGAAGATATATGTCTTACTCTGCATTCTTAGTCTATAACCCTTCTGCTAAGGTATAGGAGGCATGTTTCATTATTTGTCTCTTGGAGTCATTGTTGGTCATTAGCTCTTAAGCCTTTCAAAGTTGTTTTCTTTTACATTATTTTAGTCCTTTTCGTAAATTATTCATCTAGTTATGCTCACTTCTTTCTAAAGTACTTCACAAAAGTCTTCCCAGTTTTCTCTGAATTCATCACTTTTACCATTTTTTAGGGCACAAAAGCATCCTTTTACATTTATGTCATATCCTGTTCTATTCCTTAAGGTTTTAATGCTTTCACATCTTTCTGGGTGATATAATCAGCAACAAAGAATATCCTTATATCTAAAATCAATACAGTTAAAAATTATTCTTGTCTTTTCTTTCAATAGCAAGAATATACAAATAGAAAAGTAATATTGGGGGGGGAAATATCATAAAAAACTAAACAAAAGTTTTAAAATTTATATTAAAGCACTTTTTTTTAGTTCCTATATTACAGAGACCAATAAACAGATAGGATATTTTAAAAGTTAATTAAAAAGGGAGAAAAACTATTGATATCGTTTCATTCTTCAAAGTAATAAAATTTTGTTGTTATTGTTCATAATGGTATAATAAAAAGTCCAGTGGACTTATTTCAGAAGATTGGTATTCTAATCTTAGTTCCCACATTTGACTGCACAATTTGAAGCAAGTCATGTAACTTCTCTGAATCTTAGTTCCCTCACTTAAAATATAGTTGAACTATCCCTTAGTATTATTGTAAGGGTCAAATGATACAAAGTATATGAAAATATTATGTAACTAACAACAAAACACTATATAAATGAAAGTCAATGGTGAAAAATCATTTTTCTGATTATAATGGAAGAAAAAAAAATAACCCTTTATTAGTGTACTTTTAGAGGAGTTAGTCAAGATACCCTTGATCAATTGACTTTTCTTCCATTCCACCCCTGTCCACCTTATGAAATCACAGAAGGATGAAATAACCAGACATATTAAGTTAAAAGTTCAGTGATACATACCAAGATAAGATCTAAATGGGTTCATGATTTAGATATAAAGAGTGATATTATAAGCAAATTAGAACGACATAGGATAGTTTACCTCTCAGACCTGTGGAGAAGGAATAAATTTATGTCCAAAGAAGAATTGGAACTCTTAATTGAACACCAGATAGATAATTGTGATTATATTAAGTTAAAAAGTTTTTGTACAAACAAAACTAATGAAGACAAAATTAGGAGGGAAGCAATAAATTGGGAAATCATCTTTACATTCAAGGGTTCTGATAAAGGTCTCATTTCTAAGATATATAGAGAATTGTCTCATATTTATAAGAATTCAAGCCATTCTCCAATCTATAAAAAGTCAAAGGATATGAACAGACAATTTTCAGATGATGAAATTAAAATGATTTCTAGTCATATGAAAAGATGTTCCAAATCTCTATTGATCAGAGAAATGCAAATTAAGACAACTCTGAGGTACCAATACACACCTGTCAGATTGGCTAAGATGACAGGAAAAGATAATAATGAATGTTGGAGGGGATGTGGGAACACTGGGACACTGATACATTGTTGGTGGAACTGTGAACAGATCCAACCATTCTGGAGAGCAATATGGAACTATGCTCAAAAAGTTATCAAACTATGCATACCCTTTGACCCAGCACCGTTTCTATTGGGCTTATATCCCAAAGAGATCTTAAAGGAAGGAAAGGGACCTACATGTGTAAAAATGTTTGTGGCAGCCCTTTTTGTAGTGGCTAGAAACTGGAAACTGAATGGATGCCCATCAATTGAAGAATGGCTGAACAAATTATGGTATATGAATGTTATGGAATATTATTGTTCTCTAAGAAACGACCAACAAGATGATTTCAGAGAGGTCTGGAGAGACTTGCATGAACTAATGCTGAGTGAAATGAGCAAAACCAGGAGATCATTGTACACGACAACAATAATACTATAGGATGATCAATTCTGAAGGACATGGTTCTCTTCAACAGTGAGATGTTTCAAACCAGTTCCACCTGTTCAGTGATGAAGAAAGCCACATACACTCAGGGAGAGGCCTGTGGGATTTGAGTCTGGACCACAACACAGCATTTTCATGCTTTCTGTTGATGTTTGCTGACATTATGTTTTCCTGCTCAGGCTTTTTTTTTTTTTTTCTTGTACAGCAAGATAACTATAAATATATATACATATATTCGATCTGTCAAATATTTTAACATAATTAACATGTATTAGATTTCCTGCCATCTAGGGGAGGGAGAGGGGAGTAGGAAGGAAAAATTTGTAACAGAAAGCTTTGCAAGGGTCAATGTTGAAAAATTTTCTATGCATATGTTTTGCAAATAAAAAGCTTTAATAAAAAAATTTTAAATTAAAAAAAAAAGTTCAGTGATGCACCCACATTCTGTTACCTCTTTGCAAAGTAGGAAGAAGTTTTCCTTGATGTAGTTTAAAGAGCATCTAGCTATTGGCTAACCAAGCTTAAGTCACACCCCAGGTGGTCTTTGAAAAAGTAACTTGTTACAACCAAGGCAAGGAATAGTTTCAAGAAGTGTGACTCTTGGCAGTATAGAAGAGAGCCAAACATGGAGAACTATAGTTTGAGAGGGGAATCACTCTTTGTCTTTCCTATTGTGCTTCTGTCAGAGGACAGCAAAGTCCCCAATTTCTGGGGACTTCTGGAAAATTTGGGAATAGTATTATAACTAGGAGAATGATGGCCATCAGAAACCTACCAATTTTTTTTTTGTAGGTTAAAAATTTTTATTTTTCCAGTTACATGTAGAAGCTTTTGTTGTTGTAATACATGTACATTTTTTCCTTTTCCTTTTTTTTTATACATTTCCTTATGAATCATGTTGGGAGAGAAAAATCAGAACAAAAGGGAAAAACCATGAGAGGAAAAAAAAACAGAAAAAAGTGAACTTAACATGTATTGATTTACATTCAAGCTGTAGTTCTCTCTGTATTTGGATGGTGCTTTTCCACCCAAAGTTTATTGGGATTGCCTGGAATTACTAAACTGCTGAGAAGAAGCAAGTCTGTCATAGTTGATCATCACATAATCTTGTTGTTGCTATGTATGATGAAACCTATTAATTTTGACAGTAGAATACTTAATGACAATGAGATTTATATTTCAAAATGTAAATCACAAAATGGAGGGGGTTTTCCTGAGATGGACTATTGAAAAGTTCAAAAGCAACATATCTGGTGTTAAATTTCAAGCCATCAATCTATGTATTTTGACCATGTCCACAATGTATGTTGCCTGCCAAATATGGGAAACAACCTTAGTTACTATGAACAAAGTATACACTATTGGCCAAAAAGACAAATATGAATGAAAATGCTCTGTCAGCAAGTCCTGTAACATTGAAGTTACAAGGTTAAGTATTGAAGGAATGAAGACTATCTATTATAATAGATGGCATGCTGAGCCACAGTCAAATAGAAATGCAGTTTGACAATTTGGAACTTCCACCAGAAATATATCACCAGTATATATGAACTTTATTGAATCTAACCAGTACCCTTTGCTTCAATTATCCTTGCAAGTACAAATACATAATAAAGAACTATTAGAAATGATGTAAACCAAGAATCAAGGAGCTGGCCCTCAGGAATTCAAATTTCATTGCCTAGAGGTCACCTTATCCTTGAGATAATGACAGAATGGAATTTGGTACTGGACTATAACTGATCTTATGTACTCTACCAGGAAGCATTTAAGGGCTTTCCCCCATAGCTGTGAAGTAATTACTGATAGGGTAAAGCATGTGAATAAGTAGGCTACTTGATGGGCTTCCAAACAAGATGGCAGTATAGATAAAAATAGAACAGCTTAATCCCTATGTATTCCAGAAAAGATATAACCAAAAACCTGTAGGTCCTAAAGAACAGGACTAGCCAGAGAAGCCAAAGATAAGCAAACACAGTGCTCTATAGCCTTCCATTTATGACCTCAGAGTGGTCCATCTAGAAAATCCCAGAGTGATGAAACATACCCTGGACCTGGGGACCAGAAAACTATAGATCTCCAGTGATAAGATCCAGAGTGATTAATTACCCAAAAAGCTCTGGACCTGGGTGTGGTGATAGGAGTTAGCGTAGTGAGAAAGCTCTTACTGAAAGGGCAACAATCTGTACTCTGACAAGTGAGATGCTCTGAAAGTTTGTAGCAAGGTTACACAAGCCATCCTAAAGCCTTGAATTTAGTGATCTGTACTGGAAGGATACATGTGAGCCTGGGGGCAGCTAGCACTTTTTACAAAGCATTTATCAGCAAAAGGTGGCAGGACCTCATATAATAGAGATCAAGATCAAAAAGGGGTCAACCATGCTGTCCAAGTGTACAGAAGCAAAGCCAATTCAGTAAATAAAGCTAAAAGTGTGAATGAATAAGACTGGCAATAATGAAATTTTATGGATCCAGGGATATCCAGAATTCAAGTCTAGTGAAGAGAGTAACTCCATACAAACAATGGGCACACTCTCAAAAAAAAGTACAGTCTGTCCACAAGATCAATTAAAATTCCTAGAAAAGATTAATCATAAGATTTTCTTCAATTATAAAGAGAGATTGCTAGAGGAAAAGTGGAAGGAAAATACATAAAATTTTACCCTAGAGAAAGACTATTTGAAAATTAAAGTAGACAAACTAGAAATTGATGACTCTATGAAACAAGAAGTTCCAGAACAAATCAAAAGACTGGGGGGAAAATAGAAGTGAAAAGTATCTTTCAAAAACAAATTCTCTAGCAAATAGGTCAAAAAGAGATAATACAAGAATTACTGTATTATCTGACAACTATGACAAAAAAACAATCATAAATACTGAATTTCAAGAAATTATAAATGATAATTCTATAGAATTAGAACCAGAGGGCAAGTGAATATAGAAAGAATCCACTGGTTACCTTCTGAAAGAAATTTAAAATAAAAATTCTCAGGAATGTCTTAGTCAAAATCCAGAGTTTTCAAGTTAAAAAAAAAGGCTACAACTAGAAAGAAAGAATTGAAGAACCAGGAAACTACAGACAAAATTCTACAACACTTGACAATTGTTATTATAGAGATTAGAAAAACGTAGCATGCAATATTGCAAAACATAAAAGATAAAAGCTTAAAGTTAATAATTTGCTTGGAAAAAAACAAATATAATTCTGAAATAGGGATAAGGCCTGCACTTAGGATTCTATTAGGACCTATTATAGAACTATATTGTTGGCTTTACAGGTAAAAAAAGGAGGATATAGACAAGATATATGGAGATAGAAGAGGAAATGAGAACAAGATTGTAGCATTTTTATCAATACAATAGTACTTTGGGGGTGAAGAAATTTTTTGCAGACTGGAACATTCTCTGAAATTTATGGTATTTAAAAAAGCATAGAAGGAAAAATGAACTTTGAAAGAGAAAAGTTTCAAGCACTGCTGATGAGAAAATAAAATTTGAAGAGTCTTGAAATACAAATATAGAGCACATATTCTTTTACTCAGAAATCCCACTAATAAATCTGTATCCCAAAGAAATTTTTTTAAAAATGAAAAAAACCTATATGTATAAGAAAACTTATAGAAGCACTTGTGGCAGCAGAGAACTGGAAATTGAGGGGATGTTCATCAACTGGGGAATGGCTGAACAAGTTGGAGTATATGATTGTGATAAAATAATATTATACTATAAGAAATGATAAGCAAAATGATCTCAGAAAAACCTAAAACAGACATGCAAAGTGAATGAGCAGAACCAGGAGAACACACTGTATACAATAACAGGAATATTGTACAATGATCAACTAAAGAATTTAGTTATTCTACAGAATAGAATGATCCAAATCAATTCCAAAGCACTTATGATAAAAAAAAAAAATTCTATCTCCAGAGAAAGAACTGATGGAGTCTGAATGTAAATCAAAGCATACTTTTTTTAAAACTTTATTTTTCTGCCATATACACCCAGAGAGAGGGATGTGAAATGTGGACCACAACATAACATTCTCATACTCCTTGATTGATGTTTGCTTACATTGTGTTTCCTTTATCTGATATATCGTTTGTGTAGATAAGATTTTTCTTGTACAACAATGATAAGTTTGGAAATATGTATACATATATTCGATTTGCCAATATTTTAACATAATTAACATGTAGTGGATATCCTGCCATCTAGGGAAGGGGTGGGGAGTTGGGGGGAAAAATTTGTAACGGAAAGCTATATAAGGGTTATTGTTGAAGAATTACCCACACATATGTTATGCAAATAAAATAAAAAAAAATTTGTTTTCCATCAAAAAAAAAAAACCTTTATTTTTCTTAGGATTTTTTTTGGTCTATATTTTTTTTACAGCATGATTAATGTAGAAATATATTTTGTATGACATATAACCCATGTGGGGAGGGAAAAGGAGGGAGAAAATTTGGAACTCAACATCTTAAAAAATGAATGTTTAAAATTATTTTTATATGTAATTGAGAAAAACATAACACTAAATTTAAAAAAAAAAAAGGAAACACAAAAACAGGAATCAAGACAAACCTAGAATGGTAAATCTATTGCAATACTTGGAAAAGAGTATGAGGAAGTGTTTTTATTCTAGTAGGGGGAAACGGAAGTGTATCCCCTAAGAGCTCTAATATCTTTAAGGGTCATAAGTGAAGTTTAATATGACAAATAGAAAGCCTGGAAGTGGTTTTGTCCTACTTTTATGATATTACATGAAGAAAAGAGCCTGAAAATAAATACACTTGGGAAGAAAAGGGTGAAACATTTTGTATAATCAGGGTGACAAATAAAAATAGTATATGCAAACAAGGAGGACAGAGTGGAGGAAGCAGGTGTCATATGATTATCACTTTTGTCTGAATCAGATAAAAGAAGGTTGAAAAAACAAACATACAAATATTTGATATAGAAATAAATTAAACTGAACAGGGAAGCAGGCAGGATCAGGGAGAAGGAAGTGGTGATTAAGAGGGATAAAAGAATAAGGGAAGAATTTATCATAAGTAAAAATAGATTCCAGCGATTAATGAATAATGAAGGAAGGATTGAAAAGAAACCTATGATCAGGGTCTGGGCAAAGGGAAGAAAAGAGGGACATAATATACTATTATATACAATGTATCATAATAACATGTTATAATAATTTACATATAGTAATTTATTATTAACTCAATTTTGCTTTAATTTAATATGGGAAAAAAAAGGAATCTCAAGAGAAATTAAATGAGTAATGATAGAGGCAGGATTTGAATTTGGCTACTCTGACTTCAAAACTATGACTGTCTTTTTACTGTACCGCATTGCTTCTTGATACTTAGACCCACTTGTTCTCTAGAGCTGAAGCCTAATCTTCCACGGACATATGTTCAGTCATGCAATTTGTCACAGGAGGCAAATGTCTAAAGCAGTGTCTCTTAAACTTTTTGGTCTTTGAATCCCTTTACACTTTATTGAGGACCCTCCTAAAAAGCTTTTGTTTACATTGTTATGTCTGATATATGATATTTACAAAACAATGTGATACTGATTTTATTAGAAATATACACTCGCTTATTAAAAATTAAATAACATTCTAATACCATGTTAGAAACTTAAAAGTCAATATTATTGAGAAAGGGTAGCTAGTTGGTACAGTGGATAGAGTGGTGGGCCTCTAATCAGGAAGACATTGCCTTCAAATCTTGCCTCAGACTTTTATTATCTGTGTGACCCTGGGCAAGTCACTTAATTCTGTTTGCCTCAATTTCCTCATCTGTAAAATGATCTGGAGAAAGAAATGATAAATCACACTAGTATCTTTGTCAAGAATACCCCAAATGGATTTTATGAAGCATCAGGCATAACTGAACTTCAACAACACATTATTAAGGAAATAGTTTTTCATTTGTAATGGGGACGAATTAGAACCATTCCCAATAAAATCAGGGGTGAAACAAGGTGGCCCACCATCACCATTACTATTCAATAGGGCCCCACATGTGCAAGAATGTTTGTGGCAGCCCTTTTTGTAGTGGCTAGAAACTGGAAACTGAAGGGATGCCCATCAATTGGAGAGTGGCTGAATAAATTATGGTATATGAATGTTATGGAATATTATTGTTCTGTAAGAAACGACCAACAGGACAATTTCAGAGAGACCTGGAGAGACTCGCATGAACTAATGCTCAGTGAAGTGAGCAGAACCAGGAGATCATTATTCATGGGAACAACAATACTATATGAGGATCAGTTCTAATGGACATGACTCTCTTCAACAATGAAATGCTTCAAACCAGTCCCAATTGTTCGGTGAAGAGAGCCATATACACCCAGAGAGAGGGATGTGAAATGTGGACCACAACATAACATTTTCATGTTCTTTATTGAGGTTTGCTTGCATTGTATTTCCTTTATCGGATTATTATTTCTTGTAGATACGATTTCTCCTGCACAAAAAATGATGTGTGGCAATAACTATACATATATTCGATTTCTTAAGCATTCTAACATAATTATCACGTAGTGGATATCCTGCCATCTAGGGGAGGGGTGTGGAGTAGGGGGGAAAAATTTGTAACAGAAAGCTTTGTAAGGGTTAATGTTTAGGAATTAGCCATACATATGTTTTGCAAATAAAAAGTATTAATAAAATAAATAAATAAATAAATAATAAAGTATGCACCCATTTTGACCTTGAAAAAAAAAAAGTTAGCTTTGGCAATAACAGAAGAAAAAGAGATTAAAAGAATTAAAGCAGATAATGAGGAAATCAAATTATCACTCTTTGCAGATGATATGATGATATACTTAGAGAATCCTAAAGAATCAATTAAAAAAACTATTAGAAATAATCCACAATTTTAGCAAAGTTGCAGAATACTAAAAAAGAGAAAATGGTTTTGACCTCACAGGGTCCCCCAAGTTCTACTTTGAGAACAATTAGTCTAAAGCAAGATTTGAATTTACTTATTTCTAATTTCAAATTCAATGCTCTAATCACTGTTATAAGATCATATGAAGGTATCACTGAAATAGACTACCATTAGTGCAGGCCAATGATAATATCAATAGAATGGTACAAGGCGAAAATGTCACTATTAACACATCATCCTAACCTCAGACAAAAAAGTTACATCATACAAACTGTCATTTTAAGGTCATCTACCATTGTTTTGTGTTATATTCTTTCTAACTCCATTAGTTAATTTCCCAACCTTTTTGGTTACTGCTCTGTGCTCTACTTTCAGCTTCCCTCCTAGGCAAATATAATAAGCTTTTCTGGCGAACTTTTACACTCTTTCTAATCAAGGTTTGAATCAGGTCCCTTCCCTCCTCAAAGGATCTTTCCTTTGAGTCTTTTCAGTTCTCTTTAATCACCAGCTCAATTCTCCCCTAGAGCTGTGGGACTTTCAACTTTGTCTTATATCAACATGGAATAAATTGTGTCCCCTGCTTACTTGTGGCAATGATAAAGGTTGAATGACTTGTCAGCCCGCTACCTACCCCCATATCTGGGGCTCCCTGAAGTTCATGGCACTTCAGCAACAATTGTAGCTGACTTCTGAAGAGCTGGCAGTCTGCTAACTTGTAGGGAGCAAATGAGACCCTACAGAATTAGTCAATTACGCTAATTACTATAATAAAAATCAGTCTGGGGTAATAGGGTTCTGGACTGGTGGTCAGAAAGATTTTGACTGAATCCAGCCTCTGACACTGCTATGACCACAAACAAGTTACTCTACCTCTCTGAAACACACTTTCTTCATTTATTAAACAGATTCTAATGCCAGCACTCAACTCATTCAGTTGCTGTGAGACTCAAATGAGATGATGCATATCAAGGGCTTTGCCAAACCTTAACCAATATAGATGCCAGTTATTAATGTAGGGCGAGTTACTACTCGCTCACAATGAGTCAGTCCCCAAGATGCTTTCATCAGTCAGGCAAGGAACCTCCCAGATTCTTGGCCAATTCTAATTGTTCATAGATCTCCACTCCCAATTCTTATTCCTCATAAACCTGATCAACTTTCCTTTTGCCTAAAGGAACAGACTGACTTTTTGGAAACCCTCTACCTCAAGGAAAGAATACAAACACATACCTATATGGATAAATATTGTGCATGTGCATACACACATATGTGTGTAAATATAAAAACATGTATATATGCTGTGGGCATGTAACTATAAACCTAGGTAGTTATGCGTGTATACAGAATAGTGATTTCATTTATAGGTGTATAGGGAATATCCTAAGAGGAAAAGACTTCTATCCCTAGAGATCGGTAACTGCTCTGAAATTTCCAGAATTCCTTAGGAATTTGAGAAGTTAAATGACTTATCTAGAGTCACACAATCAGAATGACAAGGCGCAGCCCTTAAGAAGAATGTAGCAATAACCAAGGTCAGCTGGTCTTGGGAATGATGTAGTTGGAAATGATATATTTTGTTCCTTAGGCTATCCAACCCTATTTTACTCTGTATGATCAGGATGCTGAGCTCACAAATATTGCTGGCAGTCAGATAATAGCCTACTGGTCAGTGATAAGTGGGTTTCTGAGACTAATGAGCAATAATAATGAGGTGCTTAAAGTTGACACAGGAGCAGAACAAAATTACGTGTCTGCCACTTGACCTAAATCAGTAAATCTAAATCATTTCAGGGATAAAAACACACTTCTGGAAGGTTCCCCATGAACTCTGCCCAGAGAACTATGTTTACTGCATCTCCATACAAAACTAGAACCAGGCCACCTCTTAGCATATCAGTGACATGAAACACTTGGTCTCTCTCATTTTTCCCTATGAATTTAGTTTCTTACTCCCTGGTTCTTTGCTAACTTCTTTTGGAATTTAGCACACTTTAAGTGACATTACGATTATAATAAACTTTGCCCCTTGACTTGGAGATGCATCCAAGCCTAAAAATTTTTCTGAGATACATTCTGACACTGGTTTGGAACCCCAACATTTTTGAGATTCCCCTTGGTTCCCAACCAGAGGAAGGGCTTAGAAGTCAGGTTTTCTGTTTCAAAGCAGGTCCACCCTCCATTATGCTATGATTTATTAGACAATCTATAGAGAAAATTGGGAATTCAGAGATACTTCTAACATTCCCTTAAATCAAAGCTGCCAACCAAAAGAGGAATTAGCTCCAGCCAAGAGTAAATGATCATGCAAGCCTATGGCAACTCCTTCCAGATACCAGGTCAGATTTGATATGAAATGGCCCTGCCATGGTAGATTAATTTTTGAAACAGTTGCCTATGCCTATTTATGATGAATTAACTCAAGTAAACACAGCCAAGAAATTGCCCCTGTTCATCTGGAAATTTGTGCTGAATAAGTCCCACATTTGATGACAGGTAAGGATAGTAGCAATACTTTTATCATTTTTCAGAAGAGAATTTTTGGTAAGAAAAATGATATGAACTATAAATTAGCATATTTAACATGCATTAGACTATCTGTCATCTAAGGGTGGGAGTGCGGGGAAGGAGGAGAAAAATTTGGAAAAAAATTTTTTTTGCAAAGGTCAATGTAGAAAAATCACTCATATGTTCTGTAAATAAAAAGCTTTAATTAATTAAAAAAGAAAAAGAAAAATTATATGAACAGAAGTAAAGAAACCCAATTTTCCCATATAAATTCCAGAAAATATAAGTATCTAAAAAAGATCCTAGCGAGACCAATAGCAAAACTGATAAAGAGGTTATAGCAACATATTAAAAGATTTTAAGCTATGACCAGTTTTATTCATAAAAGGAATTTAGAGTTGGTTCAATATGAAAAACCATGAACACAATATGTTGATAACAAAAACAATAAAAGTCAAATGATTATACCAATAAATACCAAATGACTTTTGACAACACATAACATCATTTCTGTTAGAAATGCTGAGAAATACAAAAATAGACTGATTGAAAGGGAACTTCATATAGTATATAGAATATTTACAAGCAAGGACAGGATTATATGTAATGGAAAAATCCTAAAGGCCATACCACCAAAATAGGGTAAAATAAGTATTTACTTTCTCACCACAATTATTTGATACAATTCTATAAATGCTAATTGCAGAAATAAAAAAGAAAAGTAAATCAAGAGAATAAGTATAGATTAAGAGGAAACAAAAGTATTGCATTTTGTGGATGACATGGTGATCCATCTAGAGAAAAGCCTGAGGACTCTACAACTAAAAGTTAATTGAAACAATAATTTTAACACAGTTGTAGGATATAATATAAATCTACATAATCAACTTTTCCTTATGTTATGAAAACCCAGCAAAAAATTTAAAAATAAAAAATGAAATTCCATTCAAAATAACTATAGAATGTATAAAATATTTGATCTGATCACCTATTGAGATAACAGTTCTACTTGTTCAATGAACTATGTGAATAAACTACAAAATAATCTTTATGAAAATAAAGACAGACCTAAATGATTGAAGAAATATTACTTGCTCATGGTTATATTATGACAATGTAACAAAAATGACAATGCTGCCAATATTCATTTATTTATACAGTGACATTCCAATCAAACCAAAAAATAAATATTGTTATAGAGCTAGAAAAAAAATAATGAAGTCCTCTTCCCAAAAAAGGGAAAAATCTCAGTACAAATAATAGGGGAGAAAGGTGTGAAGGAAGGGGGCCTATAAATGCCAGATTTTGATCTTACAAGATACTAGTTATCAAAGTGATTTGCTACTGCTTAAAAAAAATTCATAAATTTATCCATGGAGTAGATTAAGTACACAAGATACAGAAGCAAATGAATATAGTAATAGTTTTTAATAATCTATAGATTCTAACTACTGGGGTAAATATTGTCTTTATAGAAAAAACTACTAAGAAATTGGAAAGCAGATTGCAGAATTTTGGTTCAGATTAATATCTTATACCATATACTACAACAAAGTACAAATGGATATGCAAAAGAGATATAAAAATAATATAAATAAATTAGAGAAATAGAAGACAACTTTCAAAATTATGGATAGAAGAAGAATTCTTGAGTAAACAAGGAGCAGACAAGATTATAAAAGGTAAAATGGACAATTCTGATTAAATAAAATTTAAAAATCTTCTACACAAACAAAATCAATATAAGATATCTTCTTTAAATCCTAGATCTGCTCTTAAATACTTGTGTGATCTTGGACAAGTCACTTTATCTCTCTGGGACTCAGTTTCCTCATCTTGTACAATGAGGGATTTAGACTAGAGAACCTCTAAGGGTCTTTCCAGGTCTATGATTCATTATAAAACAGTGGAAAAGACAATAATTATAAAGGAAGAGTATATGAGTTCAAATCCTTTCCCTGATGATTACTAACCCTGTGAGCTAGGGAAATCACTTAAATTCTTTGGGCTTCAGTGTTCTCACCTGGTCTGGATGATTACCAAGGATCCTTACAGCTCTGAATTAATAATACTATATCTTTTTAGAAATGGCCTCTGAAATCCCTTTCATTTCTACATCTATGAACCTATGATCCCATTTCTAAATGAACGTTCCAGGCATCTCACACTCAACAGTTACAAAAGGGAACTCCTTATTTCCTTCCCTATGCCCATTCTTTCTTCAAATTTCCCTAATTTTATGGAGGGCAGCACTGTCTTTCAGTTACTCGGACTCAAAACTTTGTAGTCATCCTCAACCCCCTTCTCCTTGAACTAACATAGTCAATCCGTAGCCAAGTCTTGCTAATTCTACCTCTATCATATGTTTGGCCTCTAAATTCTCCCCTCCATTCTCACGGCAACCTCCATTATCTTTGCTCATCCTATTTCGAAAGCCCCCTAACTGAATTTTGGCTCTCATCTCTTAAATTCATCATCCACATAATTGCCAAACTAACCTTCCTTAAACTTAAGTCTGGCAATGCCATTCCCTCTGCTCATGAAGTATCAGTAACTACCTTTTGCTTCTAGTATAAAAAACAAATTTCTCAGCTTTGCATTTAAATTAAATGTCTCGACGATCTTACTCTACATTTACAGATTTATTTCACTTTACTCCTTCTGAAACATCTGCCATATTGGCCCAGAAAACATAACAAAATCCTTCCACCAATTTGAGCAGATATCTTGTGTAGCATCATTTGGTTCAAATAGTTTTCAAAAACTTTTTGAGTTAAAGGTATTTTGATCTGAATAATTGATTGGGAGATGTTCTCATCAGGATAAAATGGGACTGGGTTTTAACCTCACCCTTACACACACACACACACACACACACACACACACACACACACACACACA
>JAJPUD010013251.1:0-41031 GCA_023553655.1 Myrmecobius fasciatus | reverse complement strand
GAAAGAAAGAAAGAAAGAAAGAAAGAAAGAAAGAAAGAAAGAAAGAAGGAAAGAATGAAAGAAAGAAAGAAAGAAGGAAAGAAAGAAAGAAAGAAAGAAGGAAAAGAAAGAAATTAGAAATTTATGCCGACTTAGTGACTCACTGTTGGGTTTCCTTTTAACACTAACAAAGAATTAGGATCCCAAGCATCAATTTGGGCAGCTAGGTGGTGCTATAGTGCCAGATCTGGAGTCAGGAAGACTCATCTTGCTGAGTTCAAAAGTGATCTCAGACACCTAGTAACTGCATGACCCTGGGCAAATCACTTCACCCTGTTTGCCTCAGTTTCCTCATCTGTAGAATGAGCTGGAGAAGGAAATGGCCAGCCATTCCAGTGTCTTTGCCAAGAAAACCCCAAAATGGGGCCACGAAGAGTCAGACAAAATTGAACAACAAAAAAGTATCAGTTCAACAAAACTGACCAGACCAGAAGATCAACCTCAACCTTGACTGTCCAGCACTGAAAAGAAAAGACTTTCATTTGATCATCTCTTCCTATATTACCTTGGTATCTCCCAAAGCCATCTGGTCACTTTGTCATTAGCCTTGCTGTTACTAAGCCACATCTCTATACCTGGACCAGCCTCTTCCGTGCCAGATCTGATTCTATGCCCCTTGTCCTTGGAGAGGTTAATCCCCTATGCTATAGAACTCTGGCCTTTGGACTGAGCCATCTTGGTTATTGATTGGCTGTGGACAAAGCAACTGTGCTTCACTGAGCCTACTTGGCAGTATGCCCAGGTCATCTTGCTATTGGCTGCTCTGCCACTGCAAGCACACCTTCCCCCCACCCCTACTCTCTTTCCACTACTCCTTTCCACTTCTAGCTAGGTTATCTTTGTTTCTGGAAATCATGACTTCTTTATGAATCAGTTTACCTTCCCTGGGAGTTTCCCATCCAAAACTCTTTTCCAACCACCATTCCCCAGCATTTGTGGTCTTCTTCCATTAGAATATAAACTCCTTGAGTGAAGTTCATGTGAAGTTCAATAAGGCCTCTCATGTGCAGCTTTCATCTAGTTCCCAGTAATGCTTTGAAGAGATTTATCTCTATTTTCTGTAAAGCCTAGAGAAGTGATGGGATGGTGCAGCAGAAAGAAGACTAGATTTGAAAAATGGATTTTTTTTTTTTAAATTTTAACTGTAATTGTGTGATCCTGTAGAAACCTTTAACTTTCTCTGGGCCTCATCTGTAAAATAAGGCATGTAGACTAGATAATCTTAAGGTCTCTTTTGGGTGTAAAACTATGATTCTCTGACTGGTGTCATGAATAGGATTGCAGTTGATTCTATGACCCCCAGGTCTCTCTGACTCTTCTTTGAAAAGGAATGTCAGGGGCAGCTAGGTGGCTGGATAATGGGGACATCAGAGTGGATAGAGTGCCAGGCCTGGAGTCAGGAAGAACTGAGTTCAAATGCACCCTCAGACATTTACTAGTGGTGTGGCCCTGGACAAATCACTTAACTCTCATTGCCCTCAAGGAAGGAAGAGGGAGGGAGGGAAGAAGGAAAAAGGAAAGAAAGAAAAAACAAGGAGAAAAAGAGGAAGGAAGAAGAGAGGGAAGGAAAAGAGAGGAAAAAGAAAGAGGGAGGAAGGAGGGAAGGAAAGAAGAAGAAAAGGAGGGAGAAAGAAGCCAGGGAAGGAAGAGAGAGAAAGAGGAACAAAGAGAGAAAGGAGGAAGGAAGAAGGGAGAGAAGAGAGAGCAAGAAAGAGGAAGAAAGAAAGAAAGAAGGGGGAAGGAAGAAAGAAAGAAAAATGAAAGAAGGGAGAAAAAAGAGGAAAAAGGAAAGAGGGAAGAAGGGAAGGGAAAGAAAGAAAGAGGAAGGAAGGAGGAAGGAGGAAAGAAAGAAGGAAAGGAGGAAAGGAGGAAGAGGGGAGGGAAGGAAGAGAGAGAAAGAAGAGGGGGAAGGAAGGAGGGAATGAAGAAAGAAAGAGAAGGAGTGAAGGAAGAAAGAAAGAAGGAGGAAGTGAGGGAAAGAGGGAGGGAGGAAGGGTGGAAAGGAGAAAGAAAGAGGAAAGGAAGGAAAGAAGAAGGCAAGGAAGGGAGAGAGAGAAAGGAAGAGGAAGGAAGGAAGGAAGAAAGAAAGAGGGGGAAGGAAGGAAGGAGGAAGTGAGGGAGAGAGGAAGGATGAAAGAAAGAAAGAAAAAGAATCTGAATCTTAATAAAGCAACTCAGAGCAGAGATGTGCCAGGAATGGTGAGATTCTAGATTGTTGAAGCTGGAAGAAAGCTTCCAGATCATCTAGTTCCATCTCCAAATCTTTTCTCTGACTGCATGTTCTGTCCCGTTGTCACACTGAGCTGAAGATAAGCAAGACCTTGTGTTGAGGATATCTAGCAAGAGCATGTGGGTAGTTTGGAGAGCAGATAGAGGCTTTTGAAAGAGGGGGAGATGAGGGGAGGGGGAGTACATGCATCCGCCTCCCCACTTGCTAGAGGACAAAGGCAGAGCTCACTTGGCTGCTCTGCTGGTCATCACCCACCCAGCTGGGTACCTTGGCTTGCCACCCTCCTCCATGGTCCTACATCCCTTGGAAACCAAATAGCCAATTTTTTTTTTCCTTTTCCCCGAGGCCATGGGGATTGGTTAAGTGACTTGCCCAGGGTCACACAGCTAGGGAATGTTAAGTGTCTGAGACCAAATTTGAACTCAGGTCCTCCTGACTTCAGGGCTGGTGCTCTATCCACTATAGCGCCACCTAGCTGCCCTGCCAATTAATTTTTTAAACGATTTTTTGGGGGGGAGGTAATTGGGGTGAAGTGACTTGCCCAGGCTCACACAGCTAGACGGTGTCTGAGGTTGAATTTGAACCCAGGGCTTTTAGGCCAGTGCTCTGTGGAGCCACCTAGCGGCATCCCCTAAGCAGACTGCTTCCTCCACCCAGGAAGGTCCCACTGAGTGGCTGGGGACGGGGATGATGGGAGCAGGGTGGGATCTTGGTGGACAGGAACTGTGGTTCAGAAGGCTAGGTATAGGAAGATAAACAGGTTGAGGGCATTGATTGGCCTTGGAGACAGAAGGCCCGCCCCCCACCTCCCCTATTGATAGGAAGAGAGGCTCATCTTCCTCCTTGGAATCTTGGGACTTGTGGAGGAGACTAAGTACAGAATTTGCTTTTGTGTTTTCTTTCATTCTTATTCCCAGCCCAGAGCTAGAAGGGAATCTTCAAGGTCATCTAATAGAACTGTCTTCATTTTTACAGGTGGAGAAACTGAGTCCCAGGAAGGTAATATGACTTGGATAGGGCCACCCAGACACTGCCTCAGGATTTGAAGTGGAATCCTCTGACATGGTATGTACCGCTGCTCTCTTTCTGTCTATGCTGTGAGGACTCGACTTCCTCCTTCCTCCTTCCTCCTTCTTCACAGCCCAGGGGGTAGAAAGGCATTGTTCCTTCTTCCCCTCCTGCTAAATTGTGCTTGGGAAGGAGAGGGTTAAAGAGCTGGTTGTGGGGGAGCTGGAGCAAGGGGAGGGAGAGAGAGAGGGAGGGAGGGAGGGAGCAGCATAGGGAGAGAAAGGGAGGGAGCTTCAATTTTAGCCCCTCCTCAGCCCTTCAAGGTTATAAGTTCAGGGCCCCCAGCTTAGGTCCTGCTCTTTTCCCCTTCCGGCTTCAGGAACTCATTTCAGTCAGCTGAGCAGTCACAGGATCAGCCTCTGGTCCCAGTCTCTCTGCCTCCAGCCCCAGGCTCTGAGGCTTGTGGGAGAGGGCTGTGAGGAGCCCTGGGCTCTCCACATCTGCCTCCTCCTTAGACCTTTACTAGTCTTGGGGTAGGGTCCCCTCTGGGGATTTGAGAGGGCTAGGGGTTTGTGAGGGTGTGTGGGGAGGGGGAGGGCTATGTGGGGGTGTGTATGTGAATGTGTGAGTGTGTAGCAGGAGGAGGCATGTGGGGGAGGGAGGAGATGGGATGTGTGAGTGTGTGTGTGGCCTTGGCCCCCCCCCCCCCCAGTGTGCGTGCGTTCCCCGGGCTCAAGTATAAGAGAGTGTGCTGGAACTCCATGGCTGGCTGCCTCCTCACTCAGGATTTCTTCCTTTCATTCCCTAGGAGATGGAAAGGGCCACACTGGCTACCTGGAAGGAGCGCGTGGAAAATGAGCTGGACAGAGTGGTGACATTCTGGACCAAGTACTCCCATGATTCTGAGCACGGGTAATGATCACCTCTGGGCCCCTGGCCTTTGTTCCTCATTCCAAACCCGACCCTCCTGGCCAACTCATAGTCCCAACCGTGGGCACAGCTCTAGCATGGCTGCCCCCAACCCCCCCTTCCCTTCACCCCCCCCCCCAGTCCTTCCCTTCCTCCAACCAGCTATCACCTTCTAACCCCCTCCCATCCTGCCCTGCCTTCTCCCTTCTACGCCCTGGCTTTCTCCTCACCACCTCTTCTTGAGCTGAGTGCCCAGACATCTTTCAACCTAGCTCCAATCAAACCTAGAAACTCCTTCCCCATCCCCCCCTACCCCCCCCCCCCCAGGGGATCTGTTGCTAGCAGAAGAGCCAGAAGCAGCCTCCTCCCCTTAACCAATCTTCCCTCCTTTCTTCCAGGGGCTTTTTCACCTGCCTCACTAAGGAAGGCCAAGTGTATGATGACCTCAAGTACGTGTGGCTGCAGGGGAGGCAGGTAAAGTAGCCCTCACCTCAGGGGACATCCACATATTCTGGCCTCTGTGTATCAGCGGGCCCCAAGACAGGCCTGACCATGGCACGGGGAATAGCAAGCAGCCCAGCGCCTCCTTGAATCCAGCTACACTTAGCCCAGAAAGTACGTGGGCTGATACAGCCTCTTCCATCTCTAGATTAAGGTGTACAGTGTAAGATAAGGTCAGGTCCACATGCTTGGAACAAGGGGGGAGAGAGACTTGATTCCCCCACCCCGGCCCCTACTGGCCTTCTCATTCCAGGTATGGATGTACTGCCGTCTCTACCGAAAGCTGCCGCGTTTCCACTGGCCTGAGATCCTGGATGCAGCCAAAGCAGGTGCTTTGATACTATCTCCCTCTTCCCCATCCCCCAGAATTCCCCTTCTCCCCTCCTTGTTGTATACCATATAGCCCTGCCTAGAATGAGAAGCCCCCCTTCTGAAATGGTCTCTACAGGAAAGGCCTTTTCAATCTTTCTCCCTGGGGAGGGGCTTGGACTAGAGTTGGGAGTGAGGGGTCCACTTCCTGCCTTGATACTGCTTCTAGGAGGGGAATTCCTCATCCGCCATGCCCGAATAGCCCCTCCAGGGAAAAAGTGTGCCTTTGTGCTGACTCGGGATGGGCGCCCTGCCAAGATCCAGCGCACAATCTTCAGTGAATGTTTCTATACTATGGCCATGGATGAGTTGTGGAAGGCCACTGGGGACCCCCGATACCAGGTACGTGGGGTAAAAGTGACTAGATCTTATTTTCCAGCCGAGTGAACGTGGGCCCCAGGGAGAGAGGAATTTGTCCAAGTTTGCCCCACCTAGGAGGTGGCAGGTCTAGGAGACTCCTAATCAGTGTAGGCTGGAAAGAGTTTTCTTTTTTTAATTAAAGCTTTTTATTTTCAAAACATGCATGGATAATTTTTCCACATCGCCCCTTGCAAAACCAAATTCCCCACCCTCTTCCCTAGATGGCAAGTAATCCAATATATGTTAATCATGTGAAAAGTATATGTTAAATCCAATATGTGTATACATATTATTATCTTGCTGCATAAGAAAAATCAGATCAAAAAGGAAAAAAAAATGAGAAAGAAAACAAAATGCAAGCAAACAGCAACAAAAAGTAAAAATGTGATATTGGGATCCACCCTCAGTCCTCCCTCTGAGTGTAGATGTGGGAAGAGTTTTCTGAGCGTGGGAGGGACAAACTACTGCCAAGATTCAGGGATACGGGCCTGAGCCCAAGTGGATTAGAGAAGAGGCCGAGTAATTGGCAGAACCCTTCGGCTGACCCAGGACACCCAACCTGACCCCATTTCGTCCTTCCCAAGAGAGAAGCCGTGGAGATGATGGATCAGATAGTGTACTGGGTTCGAGTGGACCCCACTGGCCTGGGCCAACCCCAGCTCTCAGGAGCCGTGAAGGCCGACTCTATGGCTGTGCCCATGATGCTGCTTAACTTGGTGGATCAGCTCGGGGAGGATGACGATGTGATGTCTCGAAAATATCGGGAGCTGGGTGAATGGTGTACTGAACGGATCTTGAAGCATCTCCAGGTTGGGTACCCCGGGGACTGTGGCCAGCAAATTGTTTTAGGAGGGTATGGGGTTGGGTAGGGCTAAGATTCTTATCTTTGAGGGCTCGGGGGGGGGGGGAAGGAATATAAAGTGGAGTTTCCTCTCCTATCACCTGATAGAGAGATGGACAGCTCGTTCTGGAGAATGTAACTGTGGATGGCAAGGAAATTCCTGGTTGCCTGGGAAGACAGCAGAATCCAGGTGATGGTACCCTGCTCTGGAAAGGGAATAATACGCTCTGGAGTTGGGAAAGAAAAGAGTGGACTGTATGTACAAAGAGAGAGAAGCAGCCTTTAGATCTAATTCCCAGTGCTGGATGGTAGGTGAGGAGGCCAAGGAGCTAGATCCTGACCCTGTACTTTTAAGGAGCTTGCTAGGGTTTGTGTCCAATGAGTGGCTCACAAGGTGAAGTTCACAGGGTGGAGGTGAAGGGGTGGTTGGGGAAGATCGAATGTGCAGTTGAGAAGTAGGGAGATAGTGGGGAATCTGACTTGGTGGCCTTCCCACCTCAGGTCATGCTATGGAGGCTGGCTGGTTCCTGCTGCGCCATGCTATCCGCCAGCGAGACCCTGAACTTAAAGCTCACATCATTGAGAAATTCATACTGCAGCCTTTCCGTTCTGGCTGGGACAGTGAAAATGGGGGGATCTTTTACTTCCAGGATGCAGATAAGTTCTGCCCCACCCAGGTAAGAATCCCCCAAGCTCTCTGCATAGGTCCCAGAGTCCACAGTAGAGTTCAGACTTCTGTAGCTAGCATGACCATATGCAGGGAATGGGCAGTAGTTAGTCCTGGGGTTGGGCAAGGGATGAAGGAAGTGAAGCCTTTTCCCTCTAAATCTGATGGGGACTCCATGTTCCTACCCTTGGAGAGACAGGACACTGAAGCACTTCCAGACCCAAAGTGGGGGTGGCTGCACAGAATTCTGGACAGTGTTGGACCAGAATTTAGAGAAATGAGGAACGTACTGTCATGACTGGAAAAGGGGCAAGGTCCGGGGGGCTCACTCTACAGAAATGAATAGATAATGGGGAGTGGAGGGGAAGGAGACAAATTTGGGGGGAGGGATGGCTTAGAGGTGAGTGGTTGAAGATTGTCTTTTCCTTCCCCCACGCCAGCTGGAGTGGGACATGAAACTCTGGTGGCCCCATAATGAAGCCATGATCGCCTTCCTCATGGGTTACAATGAGACCAGAGACCCCATATTGCTTCAACTTTTCTGCCAAGTTGCTGAATATGCTTTTGAGAAGGTAAGAAAACATTCAAAACCCCCTCCAACCAGGCAAAGGTCTGCTTGCTCTGCTTAAGGCAAGGCTAGGCAAGGAGGGAGGGAGAGACTGAGATGGGTAAAATCCTAGGGGCCTGTCCACCCAGGGGGCAAGAGCAAGGCAAAAATCAGCTGGATAAGAGAAAACTTCTAACGATTAGAATTGCCCCCAAACTGAAGAGGCTGCTTTAAATCCCTCAGAGTGGTTGTCTTCTTGTTCAACTGTTCGCTATTTTCACTATTTTTTTTTTTTTATATTTCTAAACTGGGTTGGAATCAGTCAGCATTACTGTGAATTCAAATACCTACAGCTGCTTTATTGTGCACAGGAATTGTAGAAATTTCCTTATTGTTAGAAGTCGGGCTGGATGTCCCCCTCCCCCCAGTGATATAATAGTGTTCTTGATCAAGGGAGGGATCTGTGTAGATGGTTGAGGTTCTGTGATGCTGAAGCAGTGCTGTCAAACTCACAGACAGGACCACTGAACTGTACATAAGGATCCCTACCAACTACAACCTGACAACCACAGATTTAACTTGTTGATCTGGTTCTGGGGTCTCTTGCTTATACTGGACAAGTCTGTTCTAGAACAAAGCTTCTTAAACTGTAGTGTGAAATCCTTCATGGGGTCTTGCAATGTGGGGTCACAAAATTATGATTTCTTATTAGTAAATTAGTAATATATCTATATATATCTGGTTCACATACAAATTTCTCACGCAAAAAGAGGTTTTGAGTGGGGAAAAATTTAAGAAGCCTTGGACTAATTACTGAGGCTTTGATGGATGGATGGGGAAGGAAGACATCTTTGCTGAGCTGGATCTTGAAGGACAGAAAATCTGGAGGGGGTAGGAAGACCCTGAAAGTTGAGAATGAGAACAGTATGTTGGAGGAGGTAGGCTTAGCTTGAACTTAGTTTCAAGTTTCAAATATTAAGTTTCTATTTTATCCTATTCTCGTTGGTTTCCACCCTGAATGTTCCTTCTTCATGAAACTTCCCCCTCACTACTCCAGTTCCTTCATTTAGTTCTTTTCATGTCCATTTCTGCTTTCTGGCCTCAGTCTTGCATTTGTGAAATGGGAATTATAATATGTACTCATGATAGTTGTGAGGATCAGTGAAGTCATAATATAAATTTAAAGTGCTTTGCCAGCCTTCCAGCACCAGACATTTGAGAGAAGTATTTCAAAATGGCTCTCTGGTCATTTTCTCAGATGTTTTTCTAGGTCTGATGCCATAAGATTCTACCCATCAAGTAATTTGCGGTTAAGCCCTATCGATTGCTTCCTTATGAGTGCTCAACAGAGGAGCCAATTTATTGAGCCTTAAGGAACTCATAAAGATGGTATGAGGAGTAGCCAGATGGTACAGTGGATAGAGCACCGGCCTTGAAGTCAGGTGCACCTGAGTTCAAGTCCTTATCATTTCCTAGCTGTATGACCCTGTATAACCACAATTGCCTGAGCAAAAAAGAAAAAGAAAAAAAGAAATGGCATGATTGAAGGTAGCCCTTTGGGGGAGGGGGGGAACTTTGAAATAATCTCTCCTTTGGCTATGGAAATGTGGTATAGTGAAAAGAGCACAAGATTCCCAGAGGACCCTGGGTTTCAGTGCAACTCTGTCCCTTTCATCTGTGTGACTTGCAACAAGTCATTTCATTTCTCTGGGCCAAAGATGGGTTTTTATTGAGAAAATGAGTGGATTGGACTGCATGGCCTCTAAGGTCATTTTCCAACTTTAAAAATCAAAGATTCTCAAGAGCAGGTTCTGATTTGGCCAAGAGAAAACAGGTCAAGCTGGGATCTGTTCCTTTTTTTCCCCGACTCCAGTGTACTTCCTTTTCCACCTAAGCTTTAAGGTAAGAGAAGTGACAAAGAGGAAAAAAAATCGCCATCCTTAAATGGCCAGCCTCTCACTCCCTTTTCACAATTGAGAGGTCCCAAGGGCTGGAGGGCTGGAGGGGATGACCAGCTTGGCACCTGACTCCATCTCCTATTCCTCAGTTCTCAGATCCTGAGCATGGAGAATGGTATGGCTATCTGAACCGTGAGGGCAAAGTGGCTCTCAACTTCAAGGGGGGACCCTTTAAAGGTAAGTGGAGAGGGCTGATGGGGTGCCAGGGGCAGGCCGGGGTGCCAGGACCGGGATGTCCCCCCTCTCCCTTCTCTGGGCTCTCCTTGCAGGTTGCTTCCACGTGCCCAGGTGCCTCTACATGTGCGAGGAGCTCTTCAAGGCCCTCTTGATGACCTCCTAAAGTTTAACCCCTGAAGACAGAAAAGGGCAGAACCTCAACAAGCAGCCACTCCATTCTGCCCAAGAGGACCCAAGAAGCCTCAGCTCCTCCCCAGCGCCGCCAACCTGAAAAGTTTCAATAAAGTTACACTAACATCTCCCTGAGACTCCGCGTGTCCAAGGGGGCGGGGCGCACCTGCGCATTAGAGTCGGGTGGGGGAGGAGACGAGAAGGGGGCGGGGCCTGAGGAGCAGTTGGGAGCCGGTCCATCCGCCACCGAATCTTTCGGCTTTGTTAACGCTTCTTCTCCGGCACAGTCCTATGGCTCGGGGGGAGGGGAGGAGGGGGGAATCGAACTCTAGGGGTGAACGAAGCGTCCCGCTCTGGGCTGTTAAATGCGTGACACCTCCACAGCTGGGAGGGAATCCCCCGCGCGGGTGATTGGGCCATGCCTGGGGAGACGGCGACTGATTGGCTGAGGCCCGCCCCTTCCGCAACTGCTCAGTAGCGACCTGGATCCCGCGGCGGCGGCGGCGACGGCGGCAGCGGCGGCTGGGAGCGCAGGTGCCTCTCCTCACCAATCCTTTGCCCGGCTAAGTCCTCGTGGGTGTCAGGAACCATGAACATCCGCAACGCTCGGGTAAGGGAGGGATGGAAGTCGGGAGTCGGGAGGGAAGCAAGGAGGAAGGGGGGCGCGGGCCGCATGGAAATGGAGGGGCTGGCGGCTTGTGGGTGTGTGCGCATGCGTCAATAAAGTGTCTTGAAGCGGCAATTTGTTCTTTGGGGTGGAGTTTTGGAGGGAAGGAGCCTAGCCTGTGAGGGCTAAGCTTTTCCCTGGATTCGGGGGCGGTGGCGAACCCTGGAAAGAGTGACCTGTCCCCAACCACATGGGCTAGGCCGCATGACCCCTACTTTTTGGAGGGGAGAGAGGCTCATCGTGTTTCTTGTTCCCATTCCCATAGGGCTTATCTATTCCTGCACCCATACCACCCCACTCCTAACCCCATCGCACTGGCTCTGTCCCCATGCTTAGGCAGGTGGGCCAGATATGTTTGAGTGTCGGACCTGGAGTCAGGATGATTTCTTTTCCTGAGTTCAAATCCAACCTCAGACATTTTGGTAGCTGTGTGACCCTGGGCAAGTCACAGCATCCTGTTTGCCTCAGTTTCCCCACATGTAAAAGTAGCTAGAGAAGGAAACGGTAGTTTTGCCACTCCAGTATCCATGGCATCAGCGGTCCTGGAGAATGGGACAGGACTGAAAAATGTCTGAATAGCAGCAAAGTGTTTTGGTGAGAGCCCCATGGAACAAAGTCCAAGAATTAACATTTGGTCTGTCTTTTCCCACCCTCATCCCCAGCCAGAAGATCTGATGAATATGCAGCACTGTAACCTGCTATGCCTTCCAGAAAACTATCAGATGAAATACTATTTCTACCATGGTCTATCGTGGCCTCAGGTGTGTGTTTAGAGGGAATGGAAGAGGAGATAGTGGGTTGGGAACAGTCACTGGTTTCAAGGATAGTAGAACTGGAGACTTGGTTTAGAGCATTACCTCTCCTCCAGTCTGTGTATCCCTGAGCCAGTCATTTTCCTTCCCCGGGATGCAGTTTGTTTATCTGTAAAATAAGAATTCAATGGATTGCATGATCTCTGGGATCCTTCTCAATTCTAATGGAGTCTGTGATACTTTTAAGCCTGACATTCTGATTCTCTGTATGGTCAAGAATTTGGGATTTGGGGTAAAGATTCCCTTTCCGTTCTCTTCTCACCTCTGCTCTCCCACTTCTATGCAGCTGTCTTACATCGCTGAAGATGAGAACGGGAAGATTGTGGGTTACGTCCTGGCCAAAATGTGAGTTGTCCTCTCCATCCTTGTGCCCCCTTTCCCTGTATAATAAAAGTCTCACCACTACTAACCCCTGATACTGACCCTTATATTCACACCACTACTCTCCATGGTTCTCTGAAGCAGGAAGTAAAGGTCCCTAACTGTTCTGTATACCTGACAGCCCCAAGCCTTGATCTCATAGGTTGTGCCCTCCTGCTGGGCACAGTGGGAGGTCCCCAGAAGCATTCCCCCTCAATAGGTCTTCCCTTTAGTTATTCTCTTTGGTGTCCATCTCCTGTTAGTTAAGCATTCAGCACATGTTAGTGAGCACCCACTGTATGTAGGGAAGGGCTTTATGGGAGAAAGGAAAGATCCAGGATCCAGATCATATTTGTACAAAGTGCTTAACGCAGTGCTTGGCAATTATTAGGCAAGCTAGAAATGCTTGTTTCCCTTCCTTTCCCTTGGAGATCTGTTAGTTTACTTTGGGAGATGTGTGTTGAACATACAAAACAACCAGCAGACCAGTGTTAGACTAAAGATGAAAACAGCTTCAGGTCTTGAGGATATGTCTTAGCCAAAAGTAGAGAGAGTACATTCCAAAAAGAAAGTATCGTAACAGGAATAAATGTGCGGAGGACCATGCTAAAAATGTGTGTGGATATACATATACATGTTAATATAGCTACGTACACTCATATATACATATACACATGTATAAATAACAAGTATGTATGCCCACATAGATGTATGTGTAAATGTACACATGCATATAAATGTGGGCATATACACACATAGCTCTGTGTGTGTACATGTGTGTGGGGTGTTTGTGTTTTATAGCCCCCTTGGGGAAAATAATGAGTAAATACTAATCAAGCCTACTGTATGCCAAGCATTGTGCTGGGACTGTTTGCCTTTATGTGAGGTCTTTGCCCATTGACTTCTAAGGTCCCCGAAGGTAGGGATTGGCTAGTTTACTTAGTGTGGTGCCTGCCTGGCACATAGTAAGTGCTTAATAAGTATTTTATTTGCCTTGGAGCTAGAATACAAATATAAATGAAACAATTTCTGCTCCCAAGGCGCTTACATCTAATGGGGCAACAAGTGGCTATTTGTACACGTATAGAACTAACAAAAAGAAATGTGTAAATGTACATATAAAGTGAAATGCCCTTGGGAGAGGTGAGAATGAGTATTCCAGTAGTTGGGATTGGACTTAACCTTGAGCTCTTAAACTTTTTGGTGTCCAGGACCCCTGGGGCAGACTGGGGAAGCCCAGGGATTCCTTCACAGAATCATGTTTTTCAGTGTCTTAAGTGAAAGTATAGAGGTTTCAAAAGAAAGCAAACATATTGAATTTCAGTTATGAAAGTATTAAACAAGATCCTGGATCCCTGGGAGGGTAGAGGGAGAAGAGGCAAGGGCCTAGGAAAGAATCTCATAGAATACTCGTAGTTCGGCAGCCTGATGTATGTAAGGGGATTGAGGAGGAGCTACAAAATGGAAGCGAACTGGGAGAGAGGAGAACCCAAGTGAAGGGTCAGATGCAGCAAGGAAGGCAAAGGCCATCATATTGTGTAGTGAAGACATGATCAGAAACTTAGGAGATGGTAGCTTCTGTACTCACAGCAAGTTTCTAATTCTGCCTCATCTTCCTTTTCTTTTCTGGCCCTAGGGAGGAAGATCCAGATGATGTCCCCCATGGGCATATTACATCCTTGGTATGTAGACCCCTTTCTTTTTATACCTCAGGCCTACGACTGGAATTTCTGCCTCAGGGGTAAAGGGAATATAAACTTGGCTGTTAGGTTTTGTTCTCCTTAACTCTCTTATGATTACTTTTTCAAACTATTAGGCCGTAAAACGTTCCCACCGTCGGCTAGGTCTAGCACAGAAACTCATGGACCAGGCCTCAAGGGCCATGATTGAAAACTTCAATGCAAAATATGTCTCCCTGCATGTCAGAAAAAGGTGAGAGCCAGAAGTAGAGTGAAGAAGGGGAGAAATGTAGCCTCTGATTTCACAGGCAAATTTTAAATCAGAGGTAGAAGATAAAGGCCCCATGAACAGAGCCCAGCGTAAGCAGTGAGGCCTGAGTGTCATCCTGGGAGGCAAGAATGAGTACTGTGGCAGATTGGTCTTCAAAGACAACGGGAGTAACATTTTGAAGTGGGGGAAAGGTCTTGTTTTGGGGTGAGGAGTAGAGAGGTGGGTGTTCAGGGAAGGAGTTTGGTTGATGTGGAGGGGGGAGAGATGGTGACGATGACTGTTCCCTTTTAAATTTCACCATGTTCACTGGCCATTTGTTGTCTTACAGTAACCGAGCAGCTCTGCATCTGTATTCCAACACACTTAACTTTCAGTAAGTCATCCCAGGCCCTCCTGAGGGAAGTGGGAAGCCTGGGCCAGCACTAGGCATGGTGGGGCACGTGTGTGAGAGAGAGGCCAGGAAGAGACTCCAGATCCTCTGCTCTTCCATGCGGATGCCAGGTTCCCACCAAGAGCTTGCAAATGTGATCCTATAGAAAGAACATGGGTCACCCACCTCTTAGTTCAGTGACCTCTGGACAAATCTCTCCAGTCTCTGGGTTTCTCACTCCTCTTCTGTGCCCTGAGATGATTGGACTTGGTGATTTCTGAGGTCACTCCTCATGCTGTTGGGCAGCATGAAGAAACAAAAAGACCTTGATTTTTGGAGTCAGAAGAACGGAGTTAAAAGCTATCTAGTGATGCTTGCTAGGCCAGAAGGGTGACCTCTAAACTGCTCCAAATAGACTGGTGCCCGTAGGTGGTGGTGATTGTGAACTAGAAAGGCAGAGCCAGGCGGAGGAAGCTTGGCAGGAGGCTCTTATGGCAAAGCAAGAGAAAGGAGCCTGATAGGAAATAGAAAGCCTAGAGTCCTAGGGGTATGGTCCTCCAGCCACTGCTAAATCCCTTCCATTCCCTCCTTTCTAGACAGCTCTGATTACCAGGAGTTATCATTGAGCTGGAATTGCTCTTTCTCCATCTTCCCTGGTGTTCTTAGATCTGCCCTTTGAGAAGAGGCCAGTCTACTACATGAGTCCCTTTCAGGCAGTTGGATATGACTAACATTTCCCATCTTCCCCCCCCCCCCCCCGGCTTCTTTTCTCTACCTAAATTCAGGGGCCAGCTGCTAAGTCCAAAGTCAGCAGCCTCTATTCACCTTAATGGAGAGTGACCTTACTACTAAAGTTCAGCCCTAAAACCAAACATTATATTCCAGATGTGATCAGGTCAAGACTGGGAATCCTGTGCTGTGAGCTAAGGAAGAAAGAGAAGGGGGTGGGGGTCGGGGGGGGGGGGAGTAAACATTTATATAGAACACACTATGTACCAGGCACTGTGCTCAGCTCGTTTTTGCTTCTCACAGTAGCACTAAGAACAGGTGCTATTATTATCCCCCTTTACAGATGAGGAAACTGAGGCAGAGGATAAATGACTTGTCCCAGCTCACATAGTTAGTAAGTCTGAGATGGAAATTGAACTCAGGGCTTCCTTCCTCCAGACTTAATACGTGGTGGTATCACCCAGCTGCCTAAGGGGGAGCAGGAGGGGGAGGGAGTTTCTGTTGGTGGTTCAAGAAGTGGTGAGCTCTGCTTAGCTCTCTAAGCTATTCCTTTGAAACCCTTCAGCTTGAGAACTAATGCCTCGTGGCAACATGCAATCTTCTCTTTGACGGCCGTCCCCCCTCCCCCCCTTGTTTTTGGTTTATTCTCCTTGGGAATTGCAAAGTATCCTTGGCCTCTACATTTTGGTGCTATCTCCTAGATCCAAAGGCCGGTTGTTGGGCTCTGTTCTCACATAGTGAGAAAAAGGGAGGGAGACCAGGTAGAATTCCTCCTATCAGGGTCCCTTTTCCCCCTTTCCTGTTCTCTTTTTAAGGATTAGTGAGGTGGAGCCCAAATATTATGCTGATGGGGAGGACGCCTATGCTATGAAGAGAGATCTGACTCAGATGGCTGAAGAGGTTGGTAGAGGGCAAGTCTTAGAGCTTTGCTGCAACTGGAGTTGGGATGGGGGAGGATGCCTCAGAGAAGTTGATTGAGTCTCCAGATTCAAAGATTCCCTGGGGTCCAAATGATGGGAGAGAAGTGGAAATGTTACCGAATTTAAGATTTGGGAGATCTGGGTCCTAGACCCGGTTCTGTCAGTTACTAGCTGTGTGACTTGGCAAGGAACCTTGCCCCTGTGGGCCCCATTACCTTCCTTGTGTGAAATGCTCTGGTTTGGGCTGGGTGATCTAGCGCCACCCTAGCGGCTCTGACCCTCTTTGACAAGAGAAACCAGGACAACTTGGCTCTCTGACAAAGTGAGGGAATTCCCTGAAGTGGCAGGGAATGGAGGAAGACAGGTAAGGCCCCTGGTGATGCCCATGGCAGGAGCAAGCCCCTCAGTTGCAGTTCTTAATCTGGGGTCTGTGGGTTGGCAATCTTGGACAGGGAGAGAGGGGGAGGGGAATGACTTCTTTATTTTTACTTCTAATAGAAATGTAGCATTTCCTTCAATTATTCAAAACTGATTGAGAGAAGTGTTCCATTAGATTTGGAGCCCTGCTTGAGAGGGTGTTTGGTTAGCACCAGTATAAGGTTTAGATTCACTGGAGGGGATTGGGGTTGGGCCTGGGGCCCCAGAGAGGTGGGAAGATCTTTTACTTAGATCTAGAGCTTGTCAAGGTTTATAAATTGCTTTTACCTCCTTTATCTTTATTTAATCCTTGGGACAGGTCTGTGAGGGAGGCAGGCAGGGCAGGCATTATTGTCCCCATTTTACAGATGAGGAAACTGAGGTCCAGAGAGGTGAAAGGACGTGCCTAAGGTCACAGCGGCAGAGCCAGGACTAGAACCCAGGTCTCCCGACTCCCTCCTGGTCCGGTGCTCTTTCCACTATGCCACATTGCCTCTTCCTAGAGACACAGGATGGTCTCTCTGTTTCCTCCTGATTCTCTCTGTTTCCCCCTTTCCCCCCCCTCCCCCCCTCCTCTGTCCTCTCCCTGTCCATCTGTTCCTCCACTTGTCCGTCTACTTGCTCGTCCTTTCACCCTCATGGTAGCTGAGGAAGCAACTGGAGGTGAAGGAGAAAGGCAAACATCTGGTGCTGGCCTCCCTGGAGAACAAGATGGACCCCAAAGTCAACCATCTGGGGGACTGCTGCCGAGAGGAGAAGGGCCTAGGCCCCACAGCTGAGGACAGCAGCGGCGGTGACAGCAAAGACCTTAGTGAGGTCAGCGAGACCACTGAGAGCACTGACATCAAGGACAGCTCCGAGGCCTCCGACTCCACATCCTAGAGTCCCCAAGCTCTGGGATTCCGCTGTTCATCAGGCACCCCCATCTCTGTTTCTCCTCCCCTTGACCCTCATCAGTTCTTCCAATTAAACCATTTGGGGCCCAGGGGGCTATTTTTCTGTGAGGAAGTGTTTTTTTTTTGTTTTTTTTTTTGCCTTTGTTGGGGGATTCTGAAAGAGACAGAGGGAGGGGGAGAAAGAGTGTGTGTGTTTGTGTGTGTGCGTGCGTGTGCGTGTGTGCATGTGAGCGTGAGCGTGCGTTCGCTCCGTTGGTTCTGGGGGGAGTGCATTTGGTAGTCCTGTTCTTGAAATACAAGACAAGGGGAGTGCTTTCGACTACCAGCTCATCCACTCTGCTATGATATGGCAGCCCCCAAATCCAGTGGTCTTCTAAACTTCATTGGAGTAGTGAGAGAGGCAGTAAGCAGACACAGGCAGAGTAGGGAGGACTGTGTTGAGCACTTCATTTTAGAAAGGGAATTAACAAATGAAGGGACAGTGGTGCAGTGGTTGGAGAGCTGACCAGGAATCCGTAGGGTCAAGTCTGGCCTCTAGATAGGTTGGCTATGTTAGCCTGAGGGAAATATGGAAGTGGGGCATTTCTTAGGGCTGATGGTAATTCACTAAGACTAAATTAGAGAGAAGGTGCCAACCTGAAGTCCCAAGCCCAGTCATTAAAGTTTAGTAAGCATCAGTGCCTCCTATGCCAGACACTCTTAAAGTGCTAGGGTTATGAAAAGGGGCAAAAGTCAGTCCCTGCCCTCAAGGAGTCTAGTCTAATGGGGGAGGCCACAGGCTGACAAATATGTATACGAACAAGCTCTAGACACATTAAATGGGAAATAATCCAAATGAAGGCTGAGGGAAAGCTTTCTGAAGGAGATTTTAGTAGGGACCTAAGGGGAAGCCAGGGAGGTATGTAGTGAGGACCTTGGAGTGAGTGTTCCAGCCAAAGACAATGGCAGGAACTGAGAGGTTGAGGGTTTCGGTGGACAAATAGCCGGGAGGCTGGAACTTTGGGCTGGAGTACATTGGAAAGAAGGGTTACCTGTCAAGGCAGGAGGGAATTGGGGGATAAAGGACTTGGAATGCTGAAGAGAACATTTTGTACTTGATCCTGGAGGCTACAAGACTGGGTTTTTTTTTTTTTAAATGGTATTTTAACAAATACATGTAAAGATAGTTTCAATATTTTTTTCTTTTTTTTTAATTAAAGATTTTTATTTGCATAACATGTATGGGTAGTTCTTCAACACTGACCATTACAAAGCCTTCTGTTACAAATTTCCCCTCCCCTAGATGGCAGGAAGTCCACTCCATGTTAATTATATTAAAATATTTGACAAGTCGAATATATGTATGCATGTTTCCATACTTATCTTGCTGTGCAAGAACAATCATATCTACATGAACAAAAAAATCTGAAAAAGGAAACCCAATGCAAGCAAACATCTATAGAGAGCATGAAAATGATATGTTGTAGTCCATATCTCATGTCCCTTTTTCTGGGTGTATATGGCTTTCTTCACTGAACAATTGGAAGTGGTTTGAAACATTTCATTGTTGAAGAGAGCCATGTCCATTAGAATTGATCATCATACAATATTGTTGTTGCCGTGTATAATGATCTGGTTCTGCTTATTTTGCTCAGCATCAGTTCATTCAAGTCTCTCCAGGCCTCTCTGAAATCATCCTGCTGGTCGTTTCTTACAGAATAATAATATTCCATAACATTCATATACCATAATTTATTAAGCCACTCTCCAATTGATGGGCATCCATTCAGCTTCCAGTTTCTAGCCCCAACAAAAAGGGCTGCCACAAACTTATTGCACATGTGGGTCCCTTTCCTTCCTTTAAGATCCCTTTGGGATATAGGCCCAATAGAAACACTGCTGGATCAAAGGGTATGCACAGTTTGGTAACTTTTGGAGCATAGCTCCAAATTGCTCTCCAGAATGGTTGGATCCGTTCACAGTTCCACCAGCAATGATCAGTGTCCCAGTTTTCCCACATCCCCTCCAACATTCGTCATTATCTTTTCCTGTCATTTTAGCCAATCTGACAGGTGTGTAGTGGTACCTCAGAGTTGTCTTAATTTGCATTCTCTGATCAATAGTGACTTGGAGCACCTTTTCATATGACTAGAAATGGTTTTAATTTCATCAACTGAAAATTGTCTGTTCATATCCTTTGACCATTTATCTATTGGAGAGAACATTTATTTTTGTAAAACTGTATTCTATATGGAGGTCTAGATTTTTATATGAGATCTTGAAAAAGCAGTCATGCCTTCCAGAGGTAAAATATTTGGGACAGCTCTTGGTAATCAGATTTGGGGACTGACCTCTGAGCTCAAATTTTTAGGAAAACCAGATAAAAATGTAAACTCTTCAGCTTGCATTCAGAGTTCTTCACCATTTGCCTCCAGCTTCCCTTTCTAGGCTTTTTGCATACTATTCCTTCGAGAGCTGTCCCAAAGTGGAGTGGAATGGACTGCCTCTATAACCCTAATCCAGAAAAACAGTTAAAGCTCAGTTTAAGTGCTCTGTCTCCATAGTTCTTAGCCTCCTTTCTTCCTCCTAATTATCTTGTATGTATGCTCATCCTTTTTATGGTTTCATTTTTGTCTCTTCCCCACCAAGATGCTTGGAGTGGGGAAGGTTAATAAAATGACTTGGCTTCCCAAGATCCCTTCCTGTCCCTAACTACAGGGCATGGGGGACACAGCAAGGCCACGTTGCTGTTTTGGAATGCTGTCTTGGTGCAATACTTTTATATTTCTACATTTGTCATTATATGCAAGAAAAATCAGATCAAAAGAAAAAAAAAACACAAGGGGGAAAAAAGCCCCAAAAGGTGAAAATACTGATGCTTTCCTTGTTTTTTTTTTTTTTTGACATTTTAATAGAATTTTATTTTTCCAATTACATGTATGGTTTTCAACATTTGTTTTTGTAAAACTTTGTGACAAGTTTTTCCTCCCTCCCTCCCTTACCTCCCCCCTCCCCAAGATAGTAAGTAATCTGATATAGGTTAAAGATGTGCAATTCTTTTAAACATTTCTGTATTTGTCATGTGGTGCAAGAAAAATCAGATCAAAAGGGAAAAAAAAAAGCACGAGAAAGGAAAAGTGAACAAGCAAACAACAAAACCCCCAAAAGCATAAATACTAATGCATTACTTCTTGGGAATGCTGACTTTCCCTAGAGGCAAATGCCCAGGAAGCTTCTGGTCCTGGCTCAGGATGTCCCTAGAACAGTCCCTGCCCTGTGGAGCTCAGTCCCCTCATCAGGGGATGGGACTTGATGCCGGCTTAGGGTCCCACTGGCCAGGTAAGCCTGCCTCTCATGGGTGTTGGGGACTTCTCAACTGAGGGAAGGAAGCCTCGGCGCGGGAATTGGCTTCCAATGGGCTTTTATCCCAGCTTTCCCAAGGGCTGGGATGACTGGCGTTACAGCTGGCAGTGAGGTGATTCGTTCGGGCTTCAGCCGGAAGACCCGCCTCCCTCTGTTGTTTCCCCGCCCTTCCGGTCTCTGATTGGCCCGGGTAAGCCGTAGCGCGGTTGAGTGGCGGGGCCCTTGAGGGCCTCGGGGATTGGTTGAGCGCCCTGGAGGCTGAGCCCCGCCCCCTGCTTCCCGCCCCTGCTCGCTAGCCTTCTGTGCCTGGATCACAGAAGTCGTCGGGCTGCCGAGGCATGGCCGGAGTTCGGCGTATCACCCTGTCCGAGGCCTTGGATTTAGGGCCCAGTTGGCGCCACGCATGTCACGCGCTGCTTTACGCCCCGGACCCGGGTCGTCTGTTCGGCCGCATCCCACTGAGATATGCTGTGCTGGTGAGGGGGCGGTGGGCCATCCCTGGGACTATCACCACAAGGATCCCAAAGGGGCCGGGGGGCGGGGAGGCCGGGAGGCCGGGAGGCCGGGAGGCGGGTAGGATAGTTGGCCGCGCCTGTTCACCCCGCTTTCGCATTGGCAGATGCAAATGCGATTTGACGGGCGACTTGGCTTTCCGGGAGGCTTCGTGGACGCCCAGGATGGCAGCCTGGAGGCGGGCCTGAACCGAGAGCTGTTGGAGGAGCTGGGCGAGGGGGCGGCTGCCTTTAGCCTGGGCCCGGAAGACTATCGGAGCTCCCATGCCACAGCCACCCCTCCACCCAGAGTCGTGGCTCACTTTTATGTCAAACAGCTGACTCTGGATCAAGTGCAGGCACTGGAAGCAGGTGCCCCCCAGGCAAAGGACCACGGGCTGGAGGTGGGCCAGAGACGATCCCTTCCCCCGGGGCTCCCCCACCCCGCTTTCTCCCCAGCCCTTCCTATCGGGAACTCAGCCCCATGTCTCACAGCTCCCTGCTCCCACTGAAAAACCCTTTCCACAGGTAGTCACCCTGGGCTCAAGGACAGAGTTCCCCTTCTAGCAACCCCTCTTCCTTTTTTCAATCATCCCTCACACCCCCTTCCTTCCTGGGTACTTTCTTGGCAGATCCCCTAATCTAAGCTCCTCCCCTCTGACCACCTTTCTTTTCCCACTGGTTTCTCCCTAGTCCAGTATCTTATCCCATCTCCCCTGGTCTGATACAACAGCCCTCCTAACCAATCTGGTCACCTTCAGTCCTTCCTCCTCTCCAGGCCATCCTGAGTTAGTACCACAGCAAATCTCCCATTGCTTCCCAAAGAAAGTTCAGATGGCCTAGAATTTGGGGCCTTCTAAGATCTCAGTCCAACCTGCCTTTTCAGTTGAGCGCTCGTCTCCTGTTCTAGCTCCACTGACTTCCTTAGGTCTCCCAGGCCCTCCAACTCAAAAGTCATTGTTCTTTTACAATACCATATTGCTTGTTCTTCAGGTAGCTCTTGCTCATTCTGGGTGGGATGGCACCTGTTACCTGTGCCTCTCTGCCAAGCTGGAAGCTCTCCAGGTCAGGGGATGGGTTCTTTTCTTCCTCCACATCTTTTAAACCCACCTCCCCTCCCCTTGGCCAGCACAAGTATCAGAGAGATACTTTATTCCAAGCAGAGGCTTAACCTGTCAGAAATAATTGGACACCAGGTGGTTTCTGATTCATTAAGCACCATTGATGTGGTGGGCACTGTGCTAGGTCCCGAGGGCATAAAGGTGAGGAAAGAGAGACAGCAAGAGACTGATTCCGTGCATCTAATCCTGCAGTTCCACATCACCAAATCTAACTCAATGTCTTATACAAACTTTCAGAACTCACTATCTCCCCCAAAGTCACTCCTGAATTCCACTTTTTCTGTCAAATATGGATCCATCAGTCTTGGAAGAAGTCCTCAGCTCTTCCCTTTCCCATCTGATTGGTTGCCAATTAATGGTATCCTCTCTACCTCCTTTCTGTTGACTTAGCTAGCACCTTAGCCCAGCCTTATCACCTTTAGCTCGGACTGTTGTTATAGCCTCCTAATTGGGTTCCCCACCTCTAGCTTCTCCCTCTGTAGATCACCCTCCTCACAACTGCAGCCAGGTGCCCCTAAAACATATCTCAGAGATAGTTTTTAATTCACCCTTGTAAAACCTTGTGTTTCAAATTTTTTTCCTTCCCTCCTCCCCTTTCCCCTCTCATAGCAAGTAATTCAATATAGGTTAAATGTGCAATTTTTCTAAACATTTCCACAATTCTTTATTTTTTAGGAATAAAAGGGTTTTTTTTAATTTAAAAAAATAGCTTTTTTCAATTTTTTTTCTTTTTAAAACTTTTGATTTTCAAAACATATACATAGTTTTCAACATTCACCCTTGCAAAACCTTATGTTCTAAAATTTTTTTCTCTCTCCCCTAGACAGTAGGTAATACAATATAGATTAAACATGTGCAATTCTTCTAAACATTTCCACAATTTTTTTGAATAAAAGTTTTTTTTTAAATTTATTTTTTAAATAGTAGCTTTTTACCTTTTTAAAACTTTTTATTTTCAAAACATATGCATAGATAGTTTTCAACATTCACCCTTGCAAAACCTTGCGTACCAAATTTTTCTCCCTGCCTTAGACAGCAAGTAATCCAGCATAGATTAAACACATGCAATTCTTCTTAATATATTTCCACAATTATTTATTTACTTTTTTAGGAATAAAAGTATTTTTAAAAATTTTTTTATAAAAGCTTTTTTCCTTTTTTCTTTTTAAAGCTTTTTATTTTCAAAACATATGTATAGTTTTCAATATTTACCCTTGCAAAGCCTTGTGTTCCAATTTTTTTTCTCCCTCCCCTAGACAGCAGGTAATCCAATATAGATTAAACATGTGCAATTATTGTAAACATATTTCCACAATTATTTATTTTTAAGAATAAATTTTTAATTTTTTAATAATAGCCTTTTCTTTTCAAAATACAAGCAAAGATAGTTTTTAACATTCACCCTTGCAAAACCTTATGTTCCAAATTTTTTCTGCCTCCCTACCCCCTCCACTAGACAGCAAGTAATGCAATATATGCTAAACATGAGCAATTCCTCTAAACATATTAACACATTTATTGTGCTGCACGAGAAAAATCAGATCAAAAGGGGAAAATATGAGAAAGAAAAAAAAACAAGCAAACAAAAAAGCTATTGTGATCTCTCAATTCTAGTGCTTTTCTTTCCTTCAGAACTTTCTTTGTATACAATTTTTATTTGATTTTCCCTATGTGCTCATTTTCCCTCAAGAGAATGTAGGTAACTAGAGGGCAGGGATTTTTGTTTTGTTTTGTTTTGTCTTTGTTGCCTTAACACCTAGCACAGTGCCTGACAACTAGTAGGTGCTTAATAAATGCTTGTTGAATTCTCTAGAAATTTACCTTCTCCAGATTGGATTACAGGATTACTGTACAAAATTAAGTATAAATTTCCAGGTAGGGCCCACTTTAAAAAAAAAATGAGGAAATCACAAGGAGCTAAACCTTGAGGGGGATTCCCAAGAAGGAAGGCATCTGGGGTGGGGGTGGGGAGAGCCCAGTAGTCCAAATGGCAAAAAAGTATGGGGTGGGGGAAATTAGAGTGTCTTGTTTCAGAAATATCCAGCTGGCCAGCTGCAGTGGAGAATTTGTGAAGGATGCTAGGCCTGGGGAGGATTCTGGTTTGGAGCCAGACTATGAAGGGTTTTAACTACCCAGGACCAAGAGGAGTTTGTATTGGCTCCTGCAGTTAAAAGGGAACCATTAGAGCCTCTCAAGGAATTGTGGGACAGGGTTAGACCTTCGGGGGTGAGGGTCTCTTGAAGGGAGAAGAGGTGTATGTGAGAGAGTCTGGAGAGGAAGGATGGTCAAGACTTGGCAGCTGATTGATTCTGGGAGTGAGAACTGTTGAATGTGCTCATTCCTGTGTTTGTAAGTGGAGGAGAAAACCTCAATCCTTTCCCTCTATGTTAGTACTGTGAAATTTTAGGCCCAGCCCTGGTATGGAATCCTCTCTGAGTTGGTTGGGTTGTGCCTTTGTAGTAAGCCATTCCCAGACTCACCTCCCACTTTCCCCTGGTGACTGGGATAGCTAGATTATAGGGTTTAGGACCAGAAAGGAGCTTAGAAATTATTTTATCTCATCCCCACTTAAAAAAATAGCCTTTTATTTTCAAAATACATGCAAAGATAGTTTTTAACATTCACCCTTGCAAAACCTTGTATCTCAAATGTTTCTCCCTCTCTCCCTTTCCCTCCCCTCCTCCCTGAGACAGCAGGTAATCCAATATATGTTAAACATGGGCAATTCTATACATATTTCTACTTTTGTCATGCTGTGTGAGAAAAATCATCATCCTCATGTTTTATAAGTGAGGGGACTGCAACCTTGAGAGGCTGTGCCTTGCCCAGGGTCACATGGTTAGACTGTGACAGATCTGCTATTTGGGGCTGGGGCCTTCATTGGGAGATCCAGTGAAGGTTCAGGCTGAGCCCAAGTGGGGATTGGTGTTAAGTTACAGGGTGGAGGGATCAGAATGGAACAGAGGACTGCTTAAGGCTGGGGCCTGCCCTCTTGCCCTTATTCACTTAACTCTGTTCTGATTCATTTTGAAACGATGCCATAGACCTATTTAGTCCATGTTGGACCTAGCTCAGTTAAATGTGTAACGTGATCTGCTCATAGTTAGCCATCAGAGTTAGCATGGCACAGCAAAGAATGCTACAGTCAGGAAGACCTGGATTCAAGTCCTACTTCCTTCCTGGCCATTGGTCATTGGCCTCCAATTCTCATCTGTAAAATGAGGCCGTTGGAGTGTGTTTTTCAGTCTTGTCTTACTCTGTGACCCTATTTAGGATTTTCTTGGCAAAGATACTGGAATGGTTTGCCATTTCCTTCAGATCATTTTACAGATGAGGAAACTGAGGCAGACAGGGTGAAAGGTCATACAACTAGGCAGTGTCTGAGGCTGGATTTGAAGGCCAGAAGATGAGCCTTCTTGACTCTAGGCAAGGCACTCTCTTAGACCAACTGAAGGAGAAGAGCAGAAGTTTGGAGTCAATTTATAGACTTTGTTGCTTGCCAAAGTAAGGGGTTGGTATTTATTATGTTCTAGGCAAGAGGAACCGTGGCAGTGTCTTAAGGAAAGTGTCTTGATGAGATAAATCTGTCAAACCTGTCAGTAGCCCAGCTCATTATACCCTCTTCTCTTCCTAACTTCCCTCTTCTTATTGAAGGTACCACCATCCTTCCAGTCACCTAGGCTTCTAACCTGTCACTGCCCTCCCCATCTGGAATCTGTTGCCAGATCTTATGATTCTCCCATTGTAACATCTCTTCTCTCCATTGACTCTGGAACCACCCTAGCCCAGGCTCTTATCACCTCACTCCTAGACTTTGGCAAAAGAGGCTCATTTGGAGGCTTTTGAGGTGTTTGAACTAAAGTGGTTACTGTGGGAGTGAAGAGAGAAACAGCAGAGTAGACTCTGTAGACCACATTTATTAAGCACTTGCTGAATACCAGGTACAAAGTTGAGGTAACACATGATCTCTGCCTTCAAGGGAGTTCTGAAACCAAGTCCTAAGTGGAACAGGGGTCAGGGGTAGTGTTTCACTTGGCTTCAGATGTCGAAGATGAAGAAGGGAGGGCATTCTGCAAATCGAGCACAGCCAGAGCAGAGATGGGCAGGAGAGTACAAAGTATTTTCTTTGGGGAGGAGATGTTCAGTTCTCCATGTGGCTGGCACAGAAGAGTGCTTCATAGGTGAATTAGGTGAAGTAAGAGAAGGCTTTGGCAGGCCTTGAATGCCCAGTATGGTATGCCAGGGTCACAGAGTGGCACAGGCAGCTGACTTGCACCGTCGTCAAAGACAATTTCATTGAACAATGTTAACAGATGGTACTGAGGAGGAGGCAGCTGAATTATTTACTTTTGTACCTTTATTTTATCTGCCAAGGAGAATGATCTTTGGACTGGAAAGGCTAGCACAGGAATAGTTATCAAGGAATTGAAGTCCAGGATAAGTACAGGACACCTAGCCGCCTACAAGCTCCTCACAAGATCAAGTAAGATTACAGGAGTACTGTGGGTGTGAACCTTGCAGTACTTCCAGGCCACTGGCCTGGAGGAGACCACATGTCCAATCTTTTACAAAAGGAAGAGAGCAGTGGGGGGAGGGGGAGGGAGGTCCTCTACTCCTGAATTTAGAGAAAATTTTAGGCTATTTTTAAAAAATAATCTTTTTTTTATTTTTCAACACATGCACAGATAGTTTTCAATATTCACCCTTGCAAAACCTTATGTTCCAAATTTTTTCTCCCTCCCTTTCCCCATCCCCTTCACTAGATAGCAAGTAATGCAATATATGTTAAACATGTGCAGTTCCTCTTAACATATTTCCACATTTATCATGCTGCACAAGAAAAATCAGATCAAAAAGGAAAAAAAAATGGGAAAAAAGTAAGCAAACAACAACCAAAAAGGTGATGATATTATGTTGTGATCCACATTCAGTCTCCATAGTTCTCTCTCTGGATGTAGAGGGCTCTCTCCCATCACTAGTCTATTGAAATTGGCCTGGATCACCTCATTGTTAAAAAGAGCCCATCCATCAGAGCTGATCATCACATAATCTTGTTGCTGTATACAAATGCTCTGTTGGTTCTAAAGGCTATGTTATTAAAGGGACATTAAAGTGAGCATTTAGAAAAGGCACCGGTGATCTCTAAGCACCAGTATGAAGAACTGAAAACACCACACTGCTCTCTTTTCCTTTCTCCAAAAGGTCACTAGAATGGAATTTAATAGCTTTTGGCCAAGATTTTAGCAAAACATCTGAAGAAGTTCCCAGATCAGGAATGTCACTCACCTACCCCATAGAAACAGGGGCCATTAATCTGTACACAGCCCTGTGGGCTGCATATTGATTTAGTTTTAAAAAGTGATTATCTTCTATTGTGTTTTTTGTTTTGTTAAATATTTTTCAGTTCCATTTAATCTGGTACAGGCTGTGCTGGGGAGGGGGGAGTGCCCAAGTGATCTATTTGTGCAGGACCTCCTGTGGTGTGTTGGAGGATGAGAACACCCACATCCCTTGCTGGGTGCAATAGTTAACATCACGGAGACAGACCCTAAAGAGAACATCTCAAGAGGCAGGATGACTTGAATTTACTGATGAGATGGAATTTAATGTCAGTAATTTCCCAAAGGTAGGGGGGAGGAGGTAGGGAAGCTGGATCCCCCAAAGCAGCTTCGACACCTGCTAGTTTCTAGGGCTCCAGAGTCACACAGCCAATAAGGGGATCCAAGCCTGGATTTGAACCCAGCTCTACCTGATTCTAAGCCCAACACAGAGAGTCCTGTTCTTGAGTTTCCAAAGTCAGCTCCCTAAGTACAGCATGAGACAGGCATAGAGAGATAAGGACTTTCTGTGGGGAAAAGGCTTAGCCAGCAGCAAGCTCAGTATGAATCTGTGATTCAGAAACTAAAATAACTAGTGCCACACTGGGCTACCAAAAAGATGTTCAGTGCCCCAGCCTGAAAGAAGGCCCCTTCCCCCTCCCTCCCAGGCTGTTCTTGCCCTCAGAGAAGAGAACCAGGTACCTGGGGCAGAGAGACAGATTATAACTTCCATTCTAGTGACCCTGTGGAAAAAGGAAAGCAGTGTGGTGTGACCAGTTTTTAATGCCGGTGCTTAGAGATCACTGCTGCCTTTTCTAAATGCTCACCAACCATCCCTTTAAAGATTTCCCAATAAGAGCCATCTCAAAATGGAAGGGATGACCCCCAAAGATCATGGGTGGGGAGATACCCTCCCCCGGGGGATTCTGGGTCATTTATAGCCCGAGTCTGGGGGCCTTTGAAGTATCTTTTAGCTTGGACGTTTTGCACTCCTGACAACTAAAGGAGTTTGAGTTTTACTTGGGGGGACAATAGATATTTGAGCAGAGGAACATTATAACTAGGTCTGAGATCTAAGAGTAAGATTGTTCTGAAAGTGACAGGAAGAGAGGATTTGGGAAAACCCTGAGGCTGGCTATTAGAGATGGAATTACCAGCATCTGGAAACTGATTGGAGGTGGGAGGAAGAGACAGAATCAGAGAGTTTCCTTTTTCAATCCTATTGATGTCCCTAATCCCAGAGTCATTTAATAGACATTTCTGTTATACCTTTCAATGATTTTTTTTCCTCAGTAGTATTTTATTTTCCCAAATACATGTATAGTTTGCAATATTCATTTTTATAAGATTGTGTTCCAAATTTTCCTTCCTCCCTTACCTCCCACTTCCCCAACACAAGTAATCTGATATAAACATGTGCAATCTTTTTAAACATATTTCCATATTTGTCATGTTGTACAAGAAAAATCAGACCAAAAGGGAAAAAGGCATGAGGAAGAAAAAGCAAGCAAACAAAAAGGTGAAAATAGTATGCTACATTCAGTCTCCATAGTCCTCTCTCTGCATGCAGATGGCATTTTCCATCCCAAGTTTATTGGAATTGTCTGACAATCATTTTTAAGTGAGAGATTTGTGTATGAAAGACCCCTTGCTGGGGAAGAGCTCTGTTGAAACAAAGACTTTGCATATATATATTGGGTATACATACATATATATATATATGTTGGGTATACATACATATATATATATATTTGTTGGGTATACATACATATATATATATATATATATATATATGTATGTATACCCAACAAAGCCATGTATGCACAAGAGGAATTCCCTTTCTTTATATCACACTAGCAGTTGGGGGTCTCAGCAGGAGATGCTGCTAAACGGCATATTTTTTTTTTGGTGGAGGCAGTGAGGTTAAATGACTTGCCATGGTTGGTAAGTATCTGAGATTGGATTTCAACTCAGGTCCTCCCAATTTGAGGGCAGATGCGCTATCCACTGAGCCACCTAACTGCCCCTCTAACTCATTTTTATTTTATTTAAAATTTGTTAATAATAGCTTTTAATTGTTAAAAATACATGCAAAGATAGTTTTCAACATTCACCCTGCAAAACCTTGTTCTGACTCAAATTTTAAATGAATTGTGCGATTCAAATGGAATGACTGGAAAGGAAGGAGGGAGTGCATTTTAGGCACAGAATCTGAGCAGTGCAGACAAATGGAGGGTCAAGTGTCGTGAGGGAGGAACGCAGAGAAGGCCAGTCGGCTTAGATCGAAAACTTCTGGAGGGGACGGCATGTCCAAGGAGGCCAGAAAGTAGGCTGGGCCATGTTGTGTAGGGAATTAAAAACTGAGGATCTGACTTAATTAGTAAGCAGGGGAGCCAGTGGCCAGTTCCGCTCTTAAAGGAAAAAATTCTGGGGCTGCAGAGTGGAGGATGGGTGGAGTAGGGAGAGACTTGAGCCAGTCAATTAGGAAGCTGTTAGAATAATCTAGGCAAGAGGTGAACCGGGTTTGAACTAAAGTGGTGCCTTTGGAAATGGTGAAATCTGGCAACTGACTGGATCTATGGGGTAGGGAGGGGTCCTGGGAGAAGAGTGGGTTTGGGAAATAGATCACATGCGGAAATCTGAGACGCAGATCTTCCCACCCAAAAAGAAAAGGGTGAGAGGGTGGGGCTTCTGCTGGTCCCTTTGGATGCACCTGCAGCCTGGAAATCTAGAAAGATGGGTCCGTAATCCGGCTCTGCTTGGGGTTAGGGAGAGGGGATTTTTCTGCTGGCACCATGGGAAATTGTACGGGCTCTAAGGTTATAAAGTAAATTATCTTGAGGGTTCAGCTCGGAAGTGGGGGGGGGGCGTTGAGAGTTTACATAGCCGGAGGAGGGACCAAAACAGGGAAGTGGTGGGGGCTGAGGGTAGGAGTGTTGTGCTGGAGGCGAGCCCCAATATATTGGCTATCGAGGAGAGGGTGGGATCCGATTCATCTTGCTATCCTCTGATTGGCTGATTCTGTATCCCCACTGAAGCCAGATTGCTACTCACCTCTTTAGAGGCTGAAGCTCACCAAGTCATCCCGCATGACTGTGGATGGAAAGAATGGGAGTAGGGGAGGGTGCTGTATTCTGGAGAAGTGCAGATTAGTCTTGGTCTGCGTGCTCCCCAGAAGGCAGATTTAAAAGCAGTAGGTAGGAATTGGAGAAAGGCTGAAGAAATCCACAAATGTCCTAAAGCTGGCAGTACTGCGGGGCGCCAGGTGCTCGTCTCTCCAGAACTTGACACTGGCCGGCCAGCCCCAGATCCGGGCTATTGCAGTGTTCCTGGCCCTACACCTTGAACTAGGGAGGTGGGCCGGGTGTGGCAGGACGAAGCCCTGAATCCGCCAGTCACTGTCTCCTCCCTCTCTCTCTCTCTCCCTCTCCCAATGTCTGTGCAGGTGCTGGGGCTCGTTCGGGTGCCTCTGTACACCCTTCGGGATGGGGTCGGAGGCCTCCCTGCCTTTCTTGAGAACTCATTCATAGGAGCTGCCAGAGACCAGCTCTTGGAAGCCCTGCAAGGCCTGGGGCTCCTGGAGACCAGGCAACTGCCCCCTGCTCGCCACTAGGGGGCCTCTGGATGAAGGCCTGGGGCCCCGAAGGGGTCGACCTGGAACTGTGCAGTCTGTGGTCCGGAAGAGGGTGTCAAGGGTGTTGATTACAGCTTCCCAGAAACACCAAAACGTGTGGCGTTCATTATTCCGCGCTTTCTCCCCTTTTCGTCCCCAGGCTTGGGTGTGGTTACAGGACTGATTAGAGCCCTCCTGGTTCTGGAGATGGAGCCGGGGTCTCTGGGGTGGGAGTGTTGGCGGTGAGGGATTCTCCAATTTGTTTTGATCCTTAAAGGGCCCCAGCCACTTTGCTGGGGTCCTGTGTGGTGTCCCACCGGGATTACCGGCCAGCAGTCTTCTCTGCCCCCACCCTTTCCCCCTCCACCCCCTTAGGACGGCCAGGGCCCCAACGGTTGTCAGAGGAGGCAGAAGAGCTTCCGCTGGCAGGAAGTGGTTACCACCTGGGGGGGGACTAAAGCAGCTTTTCCCTCACCCCAAAGGGGGATGGGGGTGCCGGGTGGCCAGGGGTAGCTCAACTTGCACCCCACCTCTTCTTTCCTCCAAACAGCGACTGATTCTTTGGAATAACCTCGGCACTCCTCTTCTCCCCAGAGGCTGACAGCGGGGTCACCACCTCTGCAACTGGATGGGGGGTGGGATTGAGGTTGGTTCATCCGCCCTAGGGCAGGATTTAGATAGTAAATGAGGTATTTGGGGTGCGGGGAGAGAAGGAAAATCTTGTCTCAGTCTCAGACCCTTGTTGGAGTCTGTGCAGGCACTAGCTGCACCTCGATCGCCACGAGCAGAAGCCACGGCATCTTCCCGCCTGCCCCTCCCCTCTGGGCCCCGGATCCTCCTCCTCTCCCTTGCCCTCCCCTCCCCCTCCTTCCCTCCACGATCTCATTTCTCTTTTCTCTCCGACTTCGGAGGGCCTTACTGGGCACCGAGCCGAGGGGGGGGGTGTCTAACCCGGGGCCGCGAGGGAGGGGTGCCCGCGCAAGGCGCACAGTCTGGCTGGCAGCGGTGGCGCTCCGGGGCCGGCGTGCCCCCCTTCTCCCCGGCGGAAGCACGTACGGAGCCCGAAGTCTTAGTTCTAGTCGTTGGAGAGACGGAGTGGTGACCTCGGCCGAGCGGGGAGCGCTCGCCAGCCTCGGCTCCCGCCAACCCTAGCCGTCAGGAGGCGCGGCCGGCCATCGAAGTCTCCCCTGCTTCGGCCATGGCCTCTCACGGGAAACTGAGGAAGGAGCGGGGATCGCTGACTGACTATGAGAATCAGGTCAAAGGTGAGAAGGGCAGGAGGCCGTCTATGCTGGCCGGTCACGGTAGGGTCACTGTCAGGGTCGGGAACTCAGGACAAAGAGCGAGCCACCTTTGGTGCTTTGCTCCCCCTTTCCTGCTCCCCTTCCTCTCTGGGCTCCTGGGGGCCTGCATCCTTTCTCCCTCCCCGCAGTTCCCCCGGGGTGTTCTCTCTCCGGGCCTGGTCTCCCTTTGGGGCCAATGGACAGGCAGGAAATATTTGAGGGTAAGTATCACTGTGCAGGGGAGGGGAAGGGAATAAGCATTTAATCACCTGTGCCAGACACTTTATACCAATATGTTCCCATTGGTTCCTCACGATAATCCTGGGGAGATGGGTGCAATATGATCCCCGTTTAACAGTTGAGGAAACTGAGGCAAGCTGGGTTTAAATGCTTGCTCAGGCTCCCACAGCTAGGAAGTGTGTGAGAGCAGATTTGAACCGACTTCTTCCTGATGCCTGGTGGGGGTTTTGTGCACGTGAAGACCTTGCCACAGCCCCCCATGTCCCAGTCTTAGGCGAGGCTGAAGGGAAGCGGGCATCCTCTCTTATGGGCAGAGTGAGAGGAACTCTTTTCTATAGAGCTAGTCTGCCTCCATGCAAATCACATGAATGTCTCCTTAATCTCTAATTTAGCACGAGAGTCTGGCAGGAAAACAGGAGCACGTTGGCCCAATGGATGTATGGGATGCAATGACCAGGCATATAGGAGGGCATCTGGTTCAGCTCCTATCCAATCGGGAATCAGTATCCCCAACAACACTGGGGTCATTCAGCTTCCACTCAAGCAGTCAGAGGAGCTTGATTCTAGTAGTAGCTGGATGACCTTGGGCAAGTCAAGGCCTCACTTTTCTCATCTGTAATTGGAAAGGGTTGCATTATGATCCCCCAGGTCTCTTAAATCTCTTCGATCCTCTGACCTCTGGAACAGCCCATTCTGATCTCGGATAATTCCAGTTGAGCTAAAATTTGCCCACCTGCAGAGTGTACCTAGTTTGGCCCTCCCAGACCAAAACATCAAGTCAGCTCCTTTGCCTTCTTCCTTCCTTCTTCTCTAGTCTAAAAGCCATTGTTTAGTCAGCCCTGGCATAATGTGGCCTCCAGGTTACTTAACTATTCTCCATTCTGATTTCTTTGCTGAAATGTGATCTTGTTATTAGTCCTACTGTCCAAATCCCAGCTTTCCCCAAAATGGCTTAAAGAAAAAGAAAACCCTTTGTCACTGGGCCCATTCTGAGCCTTTGCCCTCCGGATACCGCTTTATGGAACCTTTCCCAATTTCTGCCCTCATTCACCAGCCTGTGATTCTCAATGGAGGAACAGGCATATCACTATGGGTATAACAGGTGAGTGGGAGAGCAGTGCTTGGTTACCACCAAGACCCTTAGGCCAAGATTGTTCTTGTCCTTGGGTACCCTTTTCCCTTTCTGGGCCTATCTCCCCAGCTCTAATACCCTCCTGTTGCCTGAAGCCTCCCCAAAGCTTCCTGTGGCACACTTTCCCTGACCTCCAACTTCCTTGCTGCTGTGCACAGTCCTGGGGCCATTGGTAGTCACAAATAAGTAGAATTGGGCTGGATGTCATGATTTTGGTTGAGTTCACAAACCTGCAGCCCTCCAGGTCCAGGCCACCAAGCATAGTGTCAAATCCTGGAACTGAAGGCCAAACCATTTGCTAATAGTGTCTTATGGTTTTCCTTGCTAAGGGGACTAAACAGTGTTAACTCGTAAGTGTCCACAGAAAGTGTGTTTATGGTGTATCTACATAAAAAACTTATCAAATATGTGTATATAAAGTATTGTGCTGTGTGCGTGTGTAGCAGTGACCAACTGCTAGTCCACCATTTTTACCATCTTATCATACAGCCCACTGTCTCACAGAGGAGCAGGAGAGTCTCAAAATGAAGTCACTTTTTCTCTTAAAAAAAAGTGCCCATTTCTTTAGGGGACATTTCTTTTCTTCCTCGGGGAAGGTGGGTGTGGGTATTTAAGTAAGTAGAGTTGAGAAATTCCCCAAAGTCCGGGGAACTCAGAGGGTGGGAGTCTTCAGTGTGGCCTTCTACCAGTGTATAAAGTGGGCGTGTAGGTGTGTGTATCCCCTGAGGAACACCGAATAGGGGACCTTCCAGAATCCAAGAGGCAGGTGGGACCTCACAGGGCTCCTGGTCCAGCTCACACCCGACCAACGTCCCCCACCACTCAAAGACCTTGTCTGATAAAACCTTTCTTAGAAGATGGTTCTGTCAGTGGAGGAGAGGAAATGTGTCTATTTTTCAACTTTAGAGCTGGGAGGGACCTCAGAAACTCCCCATCTCATTCTGTAAGAGGAGAAACTGAGGCTCAAGAAGAGCAGGGACTTGGCTAACCTCCTGCAGGTGATAAACATCAGAGTCATTGTTCGAACTCTTGTCTTCAGAGCCCACAATCAATGTAACCCCCACCTTATGAGCTCTTCCCTTGCTGGAAGTGTGGTTCAGAATCGCTAGAGATTCTGGCGAGGGCAACGTACCAATTGGGGCTTTTACTTGAGCTAACCCATGACTCTGTGGCCCCGAAGCTTGGAATTGGAAATCTTAATTTTGCTAACATTCTTCCCTCTTTGACCGTTTGCCAGTCTTTTCTTGGGGTGCCATAAGGCACTGTTGGGTGGGAGCAGAAGGAGAGTTTTAGGAGATCTGGTGGCAGCTGGGGGCCTAGGGTGTTCTGCTGGGGAGAGGGGGGAAATGAAGACCAGCTTCAGGACAAAGGCTGGGGGGGAGAACCCTGGCTGGCACCCGAGGGGAAGGAAATAGTAATGTCTAGGGAGGCAGCCCAGGGGCTTTCCAAAGCTTAGGGACAGGAAATGAAGGAGGAAGGGAGCTTGGCTGGGGCTGGAGGCCCAAGAAGGTCTCCTCTAGCTAGGCTTCTTGCCCAGTGTGGTCACTCTTGCCTTCCTGTAGGGACTGAACGAGAGTCCCCTCCAGGTTCTGCTCTTGAATGTGATGACCCAGGGGGGAGTGGAGGCCAGTCCCCACTATATCTTTATGGAGGCATTCAATAACCGCCCCCCAATCTAAATTTGAATACACACTTGCAGTTTAGGTTCAGTAGGAAGCAATTTAGTATAATGGCAAAAGTAGGGGAGTTGGTGGAGCATTGGGTTTGAATCCTCCCTCTTCACTTAGAAGCTAGAATTCTTATACTGAGCAAATAGTAGATGCTCGATGAGCATGAGTCTCCTGGCCTGGAAGATAAGAGATACTATGCCTCACAAGGTTGTCACGAGAGTCAAAGGAGATGCTGTCTGTCAAAGGTGATTAGTTGGAGGGAGAGAACAGAGGGAAAAAAATGGAAGACCTGAGGCATCTGCTGGCTTTCAGAGCTCTTCATAACCTGTGTCCTCCCTCGCTCCCCCATACTCTGTGATTTGGGGCCACTGGCCTAGTACACAAGCAAAGCCCTCCATCTCTCAGCCCTGGGTGTTCTTTCTGGTCATCTCCCAGGCCTGTCTCCTGACTGACCTTCCTGGCTTCGCCTTAGTCCCTACTAAAGTCCTAACCCCTCAAGTAGCCTTCCCCAGCCCTCTTCGTTCCAGGGCTTTTGGCCCGGTCATTAATCTCCTATTGATCCTGTTTTGCCTAGATTCATTTGATTGTTGTCTTCCCCATCAGGTCTTACACTCTTGGAGGGCAAGGATTGGGTTTTACCCCTTTTTGTATCCCCAGAATTTAGCACGGTGCCTGACTCATTGAATAACATTGAATAACTGCTTAGCCCCGGATTCTTAGGAGGCTCCTGGAATTGTTCTAATCAAATGTCATGGGGGCCTGAAGTTGGAGTAAGGATGCTAGGGATAAGAAGAGATGGACTTGATAGGATTTGACTCCTGCTGATGGAAGAGGTGATAACAGAGATGATTCCCAGTTAGTGCTATCTTTGAGACTTCACTGACAGAGAAGGGCAAGTTAGGAAAGCAGTCAGGGTTGGGCCCAAGTTGGAAGTTCCAGTGGGCTCTCCAAATTGAGGACCGATTGTTCAGTTTTCAGTGTGCACCTTGGAAATCAGCAACTCCTGCAAATCAGGGTTTGATTTATAGTTTTGTTGATAGGCTAGAGTAAAAAAAGTGTTATGCAGAAGAAACTTCCAAGTGTTTCCTGCCTAGAGACATTGGTTAAACATTTACCAGCCTACCCCAGGTTAGTGAGAAAGTGCTTTGTAACCCTTTGAGAGCTGTAGAAATGAGAATTCTTTCTGCTAAATGTGACAAGAGCTTGTGAGATTATCCGTCACGGGAGACTACAGAAGGCCTAAGACAAAATTGGGGGACGTTCGTGCTTTTAACCAAAGAGCTAGCAAAGGTAAGAGAGAGGGGAATGGTGTCATGGGTTGGAATAAAACTTGCCCCACACTGGTTGGGCATCTGCTATGATCAGGTCCCTAAAAGCATTATTTGCTGTTCAGTTCCAGCTGTGTCTGATCTGAGCCCATTTGGGGTTTGATACTGGAGTGGTCTTGCCTTTTCCTTCTCCAGATCATTTTCATATGGGTAAACCAAGGCACTCAGAGTTACACAGCTACTAAATGAAGTCGAAGTTGAACTCAAGAAGAGAGAGGAGTCTCTTGTGTTGCAGTCTCGCCGCAGAGACAATGTAGTTGGCCTCCCAGGAACCAATTCACTGAGCTGGTTCAAGGGGACCACTATCTGGAGCGTGGGGTGGAATGAGGCAGGTCAGGGAAGCCTTTCTGGAGTAGGTGGTGTTAGAGTTGTCCTTTAAGGGGTAGGTTTGTAGGGGAGGATGTCACATGCCTAGAGAAGAGTATTTCTTTTTTTGAAGTTGAATTTTTTTTTTCACTCAATAGTGTTTTATTTTTCCAGTCACACGTAAAGATCATTTTCAACAATCACGCTTGTCAAATTTTCAATTCCAATTTTTTTTCTTCCTCCCTCCTATATTCCCTTCCTCCCCAAGACAGCAAGCAATCTGATATAGGTTAAACATGTTCAGAGGTTTTTTTAATTGTTTCCATATTAATCACATTGAGAAAGAAAAATCAAAACCAAAGGGAAGAATCACAAGAAAGGAAAAATAAAAAAAAGGGAAAATAGTCTGCCCCGAGCTGCATTCAATCTCCATAGTTCTTTCTCCAGATTTTCTGTCCTAGAGAAGAGTATTAACAAACAAATGTATGGAAGCTGGAGAGTTCTGTGAGTAGGAAGAATTTAACCTCCTTTAGGCCTGGACTAGGAGTCAGGTGGGTTTGTGGGTCTCAGTTTCCTCATCTACAAAATGATACTATGGTATTACCTGACAGTTGTAAAACATTTCATAAACTTGAAAATCCAACAAACGTGAAACCTGTTAATATTCAATCCCATGAATAAGAGCTGACTTTTATATGGTGCTTTAGGGTTTGCAAGGCACATGTTTCCATTTGATCCTGACAATACCCCTCTGACTTAGGGACTATTATTCCTATTCCATAAATAAGAACATCAAGGTTCAGAGAAGTTACTGGACTTGTCCAAAGTCACACAGCACTAAGTATCAGAGGCAGGATTCAAATCCAGGGCTTTCCTGATTCCTTGGCCTTTTGCGTGGAGGGTTCCTCTTAGACTGAAATTATTTTTTTTCAACAGTATTTTATTTTTCCAAATATGTGTGAATATAGTTTTTAGCATTCATTTTTGTAAGATTGTATATTCCAAATTTTTTTCTCCTTCTTGCTCCCCAAGATAACAAGCAATAATGCGCAATCCCTTTAGACATATTTCCATATTGGTCATGTCATGCAAGAAAAAGCAACAAAAGGGGCAAACCATGAGAAAGAAAAAGCAAATGAATAAACAACAACAACAAAAGGTGAAAATATTGTGCTTCAATCCACCATATTCAGTTTCCATAGTTCTCCCTCCGGATGCGGATGGCATGCTCCATCCCAAAGTAGACTGAAATTCTTCAAACACAGGGACTGAAATCTTTTTTCTTCTTTGGGTCTTCTATCAAGGTTCTGCTTGGGATAGATACTACACACATACTGGGCACTCAATAATTGGGTATGTCCATCTTAGGCCTCCCTATTCCCATGATCCTCTCCCACACCTGTCTAAGGCCTTCTGTTCCTTAGGTCTTGACTCCCTGAAAGTGTATGGCCATTTTGTGAGCAGCAGGTCCTCCCTGTATGGCCTGGTATCCTGTTGTGAATCTTGACAATTTTGAGAGATGTATGTGGCTCATTCACAATACTTTATTAGGGAATTTGGGTTGATACCATATAATACCATACATAGAATTTATGCATTTTGCAGTCTCCAGACTTTTTCTGTGCCATCTGCTGGCCTTCGTGTATCTGTGGCTTCCACAAAACTCCCCCCAAATTCCCATTTAATTTTTTATGCTGCCCCATGATTTATCATAACCACAATGGAGAAAGTCAAGATGCGGAAGGGATAACTGCACAAGGGAAGAAGAGTAAATGCTGAGTGTGTTAATGTGTGTGAGCTGGGGGTTTGAATGGACCAAGCCCTGTCAACTCATCTCGTCTCCTTATGTAGCTCATTGGAGCTCAAAGATCATGGGAGCATCATGGTGTGCAGTGGATGCTAAGTGGCGCTGCAGTGGATAGAGTCCACTGGACCTATAGTCAGAAAGCCCTGAATTCAAATCCAGCCTCAGATACTTCCTATCTGTGTGACCTTGGCAAGTTACTTTTCTTTGGGTCTCAGTTTCCTATAAAATGAGAGGGTTGCCACTTCTTTTAAAAAATAATAATAGTTTGACTACAATACATTTTTATTGATATCTTTGATTTTTGTGTAGAGTAGACTTGTGCAAGAGCACAAGTGTGAACTTGGCCAAATCATTTAGCTTCTTCATCTGCCCAGTGAGGGGGTTGGAGTAGAGGGCCTCTGGGATCCTCCTACCTCTAGATCCATGAGCCTATGAAATGAGTCCCCACACAAGGAATACTGATGGAAATCAAGTCAATTCCTGCTTTCATCTGTTCTGAGCTACTCTGTGTTTTCTTTTCAGCTATGTGGACTAAAGCCAGGAGGCCCAAACTGTCCCTGGTCTTCCCTTGCTCCCTGTTTCTCCTTCTTGTCCCTATGTGTATCCTTAGCTCTCCAGGGGGCTGACCACCCTCCTTATTGTCTCTCCCCCCCCCCCAGAGATCCGATGGCAGCTGGCAGAGCAGATCCGGTGTCTGGAAGGCCAGGGGGAGCTTCGGAGGGAACTGCTCCAGGATCTGGGGGAGTTCATGCGGCGCAGGGCCGAGGTGGAACTTGAGTATTCCAAGGGACTCGAGAAGCTCAGCGAGAGGTTCCTGGCCCGAGGAGGCCGGACCAGTGGCAAAGACCGTGACCAGAACTTCCGGTATCAGGGGCTAGGGCCTCATCTGAGGACTGACCAGGGAATGGGCCTGGCCTTAATTGGGTGAACCCAAGGGCCTGTGGGTGGCTATGGGGGGCCTTGGGTCCTCAATGCCCCTGGCCCATCCCTTATGTCACCCCTCAGGAAGGAGCCGTCCCTTCTGTCTCCCCTGCACTGCTGGTATGTGCTGCTGCAGCAGACTCGGCAGGAGAGCCGGGATCATGGGGCCCTCAGCGAGGTGCTGGCCGGGCCCCTGGCCCAACAACTCAGTCACATTGGAGAGGACGTAGGGCGGCTGGTGAAGAAGGTGACGGCCTGGGCTCAGGCGGAAGGGAACCGGGGCAGAGAGGGCACAGGGCCAGGGTGAGGATGCTCAGCAGATGTCTGCTGAGCAGACTGAAGCCCAGAAGACCAGAAGGAAGTGGCCCAGAAAAGGGGACCTAGGCAGACAGGTTCTGGGAGCCAGGGTGGGGGGGAGGGACTGTGAACAGAACTAATGTGGAGGCCTGCTTGGGATAGAGAGCCCCAGGAGACTGGCCTCCAGAAAGCACAGGGTACCTCAGCTGGGCCTAGACAGACAAAAGGGCAAGCATGAGCCCAGGTACTGCAGCAGCCCTGAACTTGGTATGTATGAACGTGTATGTTTTAGTGTGTATGTGTATTTATTATTGTATATTTGTATGTATTAGTATATATGTGTTTCTGGGTTTAAGTGTCTATGTACATTTAGTTTTGTGTGTATATACGAGTATTTATGTTTTTACATATTTATGTGTCTGAGTGTATATTTTAGCGTGTATGTGTATTTATTTTTATGTGTGTATATTTTTGTGTATATTGAGTGTGGATGTACATTTTTATGTGTATGAATATGTATGTTTAGTGTGTATGTGTATTTATTATTGCATATTTGTGTGTATTAGTATATGTGTGTGTGTTTAAGTGTATATGTACATTTGTTTTGGGGCGTGTGTGTTTATGTGTGTATATTTTTGTGTATGAGTATGTGTATATGTGTGTATATATGCTTATTTTGTATGTACATATGAGTGTTTATATGTATACATTTGTGTTAGAATGTGTATATTTTAGTGTCTATGTAAATTTATTTTTGTGTGTATCTGTGAGCATTTGTGTGTGTGTATATATATATTTGTGTTTGCTTTAGCATGTATGTATATTTTTTGTGTATTATGAGTGTTTGTGTGTGTATTTGTGTGTAAGTGTGTATGTACATTTAGTTTTGTGTTTATATGAGTGTTTATGTTTTTACATATTTATGTGTCTGAGTATATTTTAGTGTGTATGTGTATCCATTTTTGTAGGTTTATGTGTGTATATTTTTGTGTATATGAGTGTTTATATACATTTTATGTATATATGAATGTTTATTTTTGTGTGTATGAATGTGTATGCTTTAGTGTGTGTACATTTATTTTTGTGTATGTATGAATGTATATGTGTATATTTGTATGTATGTACATTTATTTTTGTGTGTATGTATGAGTGTGTATGTGTGTGTGTATTTGTGCCTTAAGTGTATGTTTTTGTATGTATGTGTTGATTTTTGTATGTTTAAGTGTATTTGTGATTATATATTTGTGTGCATGAGTGTGTGTGT
>JAJPUD010013250.1:29667-45204 GCA_023553655.1 Myrmecobius fasciatus | reverse complement strand
AAAAAAAAATCAATGTGATTTCTTTGAATTTACCAAAAAATCGGTGCTGTAGAACCCTTTTAGAGAAAGTTTATCCTGAAAAAAATTGATTTCCTTAAATAATCTTCATTGTTTTGTGGTATCACTTTCTAATTTCTTTTTCAATATAGTACTTCCCCCCTACATATACCCAATTGTTTAGATATGATCCCCAAAGGTTGCTGTTAGAAATCCAGATGAAAGTGCAAAATATATATTCCAGGAGTTGCAGATTAAAGGATTTGGGGATGGCCAAATTATAATTTCAAAGCACTGTGGGTCCTGAGCTACTTAAAGCAAATTTGAAATGATCCTTTTGGCAAGGGGAAGCTTCCTGTATATCATTTATATATTTATAACAGGTTTCCAGCTTTTAAGTTTGAGTTTGGACGTCTTGACTTGGATCTGGAATGTTTACAATATTAATCCTTTTTTAAAAAAGCCTTTTATCAGATTTCTTCTGCGAATGCCCCCTTCCACAAAAAGGCAAGGTCAGTATGTTCATTGTCAAGGACACACCAAAATGGCAAGGTTATCCCTGCCTGAGTTTTCACAGGATGGAGTGAGAAATAACTTCTGTGAGTGTTTCTGAAACAATAAAGCCAGCTCCATATTAGGGCTTAGAATCCCTTGGCTTCCTTCAAAGCTCAGGTTCAGATATTACCTTTCATAAGAGGCCTTTTCTGAGCTCCTCAGATATCAAGATGATACAGTGGATAAAAAGCTAGGAGTCAGGAAAATCTGAGATCCAATCCAGTTTCAGACACTGACTAGCTTTGTGAATCTGGGTGACTCATTTAACTTTTAACAACAACAGCAATGTTTTGTGATCTTCCCCCAAGTAATTTAATATATTATTCCTAACATTCCTTATGCTTATAAAGAATATTTAGTGTGAAACTCTTGGACCATCCCTGAACCACTAAATTGGAACCACTAGAATAGTAAAGAAAACATCCGATCTTCAGTCAGAAAGGCCTGCTTTTGAATCCTGCCTTAAATACTTGCCACCCTGAATGACACTGCCTACAAGACTCAGTTTCCTCGTCTGTAAGATGACCAGGATGAGCTTGATGGCTTCCAGGGTCCCTTTGAGCTCTAATTCTCCGCTTATGTGAATATTCTGTTTTTTCAATCCTAGAAATATTAAAGAATGATGTATCTATTTGGAACAAAGACAAGGACTTTGTATTCGCTGTGCGTGAAGCCTTTAATGGGAGATTTTCAAAGTCCATTTATACATAAGCAAAGCTCATTTTTTACTTCATAAACTACATTGCTTGGCTAAGGTCATTCCTCTCCCTTTCTCCCCAGATATAGGGCTGACTACATGTAAATTTGGCTTCTGCCTCAAAGGCCCTTCTCCTATCCTCTGGAAATTCCCATTTTTCTTCATTGGATAAGTTTAGAAGAGCAGAAATGAAAGCGAAGGAAGCTGGATTGAATCTATACATATGGAGAATAAGATAGGGGAGAAAAACAAAACAGATGGAATCCCCAGGAGGCAGCGCTCAGTAAACAAGCCAGTGAAGAAAATGCTGCTGGAGACTGAGTCTCATGAAGGTCCAAGGCAAAGGTCAAATTCACAGAAGGGCTGGAGAAATTGGAGTTCTGATTGTGAAGATCAGAATGTGAAATGTTAGACTCTGCCTGTTGTCAATGATGCTAGTCAATCACCAGAAGCCTTCACCCTAGCTGAGTTGTTGTTGTTGTTTTAAGAGAACAAGGATTTCATTCAGTATTTTTGCTTTTAAGGAGCATCCACCAAAATGGTGCCTCTGGTTATTGGCAATCCAGGTGCAAAGGCTGAAGAAAAATTTGCCTATTGAGCTAGAAGTTTCTCTAGATTTTCTGAAGATCTAGTGATTAGCATCCCTAAGATTTTCTCCTTATAGTCTGGCCATAAAAAGTGGATTTTTTGTATTTCTGGGATCTTTCTATCTCTCATCCTTGGATGAAACTGTAGACTATAAAATCTTTTTTTAAAACCCAGTTCTTAAATCTCAAAAGTTTTCTGTTTTGACTTAATGTTCATATCTGGGACAGCGCTCATTTGGGCTAAACTGGTTTGTTCTTCTGGAGAGATTAACTCCCCAGGGGAAAAAACTATCAAATTCATTTGAGGGAAGCAAATTTTGGGCATTGCTATCAAGCTTTATGAAGTCTCAGTAAAATTGGCTTTCCAAAAAAAGGATTCTGAAATTATGCACAAATGTTAGAGAAGATTAAAGTAATGGGAATTCAATTCTCTGCTTTATCTTTTAGTATATAGGATCAGTCCTTCTCAATTTCTTTTTTTATTCTGTTCAATTTTGTCCTTTGCCTTCCTTGCCAATTTCCATTTTGTATCATTTTTAAAAATCCCCGATTTTCCTCTTTAGAGGGTGGTGATAGTAATTAACTTCTGTTCTTCTGTTCCTTTAGACTTAGATCTTTCCTACGTGGTGTAAGAATGACTATAGGTCAGCTGTCATGGTCAGTGTAGACACAGTAACAATGAGATAGCTGGATGTTAATACTTTCCAATGTCAAGTTGGCCACTGTGGTCTGAGGAAGACATTATTGCCTTATCGTACTTTGTACAAGCCAAGAACAGAAGGGCTTTCACTAGAACTCCCACCCTAAGAATCCCTTCACAGCCAAAATATGTCCCTTTGCTCTGGCAGCAAGAAGATTTATTTTGGCAGTGACATTTCCTGTGCTTAGAGTTGGGTGACAAGAACTCAAGGTCCCTTTAGCCTGTATATGGGAAGTGGTAAATCACATATATAATATATATGTATATATACATATATATATACACACACACACACACACATATATATATATATACATATATATACACATAAACTTCCTTGTAAAACAACATCGCAATTAATAACAAAAACAATAGAAAAACATCATGATGCTGTGTCTAGAGTCAACTTAGGAGCCAAGACTAGGTTCAAGTCTTGCTTCCAATCAATACTGAACAAGCTGTGTAATTGCCCAGTGCCCCCAATCAGCTCTGTGAGCACCACAGAGGCACTGTGGATAGAAGGAATCAGCTCACAAAGGACCTCCCTGAACAGAGAACTCAGGCATGGTCCAAATCAATGATGATGATAACAATAAAATAACTCAGTGAACAAAGTGGACAGAGCACTGGACAGAGCCTCAAACATTTCTGAGCTATGTCATCCTGGGCAAGTCACTTAATCTCTCTGACTCAGTTTTCTTTTTGTAAAGTGGGGATAATAACACTTACCTTCTTCTAAAATTGTCATAAGAATCAAATGATATAATATTTTGTAAACCTTAAAGTACTATATCGCATTATATTATTATAACACAATTATATTAATTAATATAATTATAATATTGCATGAGTTAACATATTTATATTATAATAATTCTAATTCTTATTTCTCTTACAATATTTTCATGTAGATAAAATATAGTTCATAATGCTTTTTGGAAATCTTTGAGACCTGACAGTAAACACTTAATAAATAACTGTTGAATTAAATTCATATAAGTTCATTCCTTAAGGAAAGGAAAATAAAAGATTTAACAAGTGTCTAGTGGGTGGGCATTCCTAGGCAGAGGAGAGAAGTGGGCAGAAACCTTTATAGTCTAGTAAATAAAACCTGGGAGATCTGATGAACCACTATCTCTCTTCTTGAACTGACTTCATATCTTATACATATCTTTATATTTATCTTTGTACATATTGTAAGCTCCCTGAGGACTGAGTTTTTTTTTTCCACAATTTTTTGCTTGTTTTTCTTGGTATCACCAGGTGCTGGCTGTGTGCCCTTCATATAACAAGCATTGGATATAAGTTTATTGAATTAAACTGAATAAATGAACAAGCAAAAAATAAACCATGAATTAGAACTAGAGAAGCAGCACCTTTATAAGGGGATTAAAAAAGGAAACAAAAGGAGAGCTGAGAGATCGATGGAAGGGTGATCACCAAGTTAATGAAAAAAAAAATCTAGAAAACTTTTCTAGAGTCTCCCCGAAGAATGGAATTCTATCTTTTGGAAAATTTGAAAAAAGTACTTCTCATTTCTAAGAAATATAAGGGTCTGGCCAGAAATTCTGCTCTGGAATTAAGGATTGAAGGGGCTTTCTTAAACAAACCACAGTTAATTGTCTCAGGTCTTCCTTCTCTCCTCCCTCACCCCACCTCCTGCCATCAAGATCTTACAAATATGTTGTGAGGATCAAATTGAGGCTGTAAAGAACTCTATAAATGCTAGTTCTCTTCATTGCCCTCTCTATGAAAGACTTTTTTTAAGCTCTATACAAGAACCTTCAACCCACTTCCAAATGGGAAATGGTTTCTTCCATTTGCAGTATTGTCTTCCAGGCTGCCCTGAGTGCAGGGACGATCATGCAGTGGGTTGGATGGTTGGATGGTTGGGGTACAGAGGAAAGGAGGTTGGCGTGCGATTGGCATGAGCCCAACTCTGCCACCAGGTCATTTGTGTGACCTAGAACGTTACCCCACAAGTCAACAGGTCTGAATTTCTTCCTCAATAAGATGAGGACCATGTATCAGATGCTGTTATAAGGTCCCTTCTAACTATCGCTCTGTAATGTGGTCTTCATTAATGACCAGAAAGGGGAGCTTACAGAATTCTTAGCTCGTGGAAGGCCACTTGAGGTGGCTGCCTCCGAGTGCCATTTTCACCATCCCATGCCTCTGCAAGAATCTTTTGGCTAACTCCATCTTTTCTCTTTCGGTGAAATTTACAGAAATTGGAGCAGCCATGGCCCTTCTATGTGGGTATGTGGCTATGTGGCCGTTGGGCTATTTGGGGCTTTAGTGGTCAAGATTTTTCCTTTCCAGAATCCTCAATTCACAAAATACTGTGGAAGAGAAGAAAGAGTACTCACCTTCAATGATGTGTTTTCGTGACAATCCTCTTTCCGTTTCAGCTCTGCCAAGATAAAAGAGGCAAAGGACTGAGTGGGGGTGGCTGTTGGATAGGGCTTTTTTTTCCTGTTCTAGGAGTACTGAAGAAAAATGTTCTCACTTAGGCAGACCTGCTAATTTTATACACTGTTCTCGGCAAATACTGAGCACTGGGCGGGCAGAGACCAGTGAGGTGACTGGCTCTTGGGAAACGGAACCCCCTTTCATTGAAGTCCTGGTGAGATAAATTAAGCATGGATGGTCACAGGGACATTGCCACTTATCCCCAACCATGCTGCTCTTCCCCTAAAACTCAGGGGCATCCACAGCACTCACATATGGTTTTATAGCACTTCAACTCTCCCTGTGTTCTTTTCTTTGGGGGCAGAGTAGGAAGATGGGCACTAATGATTTTAATCAAACAGCATAATTTCTTCAAAGATACAATATCAAATATAAATCTATTACACACAGAGTGACTGAAGTTTCCTTGGTGATGTCTGGCAGTAATTTGGGGTGGAGGGTGGGAGGAGGGAGATACTGAATTGTTGGCCAGGTAATTTACTTGGCAGAGCAGAGACTGGCATTTGGGAATGCTGGGTAAGGTTGAAGATGATTTGTACTGGAAAGATGGTTCTTCAGTAGGAACTATAGATCAGGTGTTCACAGCACAATCGAGCTGGGCAACATTGCAAGTAGAAGCAAAAGTCATCATTTCTGAGGTCATTAGCCAAATGAGAAGGCTTATGTTAATTGATTTGTTGATTTTCTGGATAGAGAAGCAAGCATACCTCATCTTGTTCTTAAGGTGGAAAAACCATATTTCTCTGAGTCCTGCCTCTGATACCCATTAGCTGTTTGATCCTCAGTAGCTCACTTGTCTCAGTTTTCTCTTATGTAAAATGGACTAATGTCTCTTCTGCCTATATCACAAGGTTATTATAAGGAAAACATTTTGGAAATGGTAAACTCCTATGTAAATGTGAGCTATTAGCATCATTATTAATATAATTATATGTGATAATAGGTTAATTATTGTTATTATAGAATCATTATTATTTTTATAGAAACTGAAGTAAAATTTAATTACAAAGAATTTCAAATTAAAAAAAATCTGATGAGTTCTTCCAAGAATCATTTGTTGATCCCTATTTTGTTGACCCCCAAGAGATTGATGCAATTCACTCTTCTGTGAAAGGAAACCCAGATCATGGATTTCAGAGGCAGAAGAGATGTTAGAGAGCAACTAAGAGCAGCCCTGAGGTCTGTGAACAGGTTTTTTAAAAATAATTTGATATATGTATTTCAATATAATTGATTTCCTTTGCAATCTTACGTATTTATTTTATTTTTGAAGAACATTATTCCAAGAAGGGATCCTCCATAAGTTTCTCCAGGTTGCCAAGAGACCTGTGACTTCCCAAACGGCAAGAGCCTTTTGATTGATCCTAATAAAAAGTCACATTTGTACTTCACCAAGTTTTATGAAGAATTTTTGGAGGTGAGGAAAACGATTCTCATTGGCTTAAATTGGCTTAACCAGGATTCTCAAGATCATAAGTGGCAAGGCTAGAATTTGAATGCAGGTCCTTTGGGTTCTGAAGCCAGCATTCTGTGGGAATCCAGTGGGAAGCCGTGCTTTTTTAGCCACAGCTCAGTTCACTGCAGTCTGGCTCTGCACTCTGGGCTCCCTCCAACTTCCCGATGTTTACATTTGGGAGTCACCATTTAACCATTAAGATTACTTAGAAATCTATTTTCTTTTTAACAATTTAAGGTGACTGGCCTGCCATAGTCCAGGGCCCCAGTAATATGGCTCTTAAACAGGATTTTCTCCTGCCTAATACTGTAGGCAGGGGCCAGTCTACTAGCCCATAAATTTAAATTGTGGATGAAATGTGTCTGCTGCACCAATTTCCTTTGGACAGCCTCTATTGTAAAAGACAACAATAAACCATCCAGCCCTTATTTCTTATGTAAAGTAGATAATACTATATTACTCAACTAAGCAATCATTCTTGCAGGCTGTTGTTTCTCTGTGCAGTTCCTAAAATATAAGCCAGGCTTTGGGTCCATAGCAAAAACCAAAACAATAGGCTCAGAAAATAGAACAAGGCAGATGCTATAAATCCACATTATTCATATGTGGTGCTGCTTTATTTATATTCAGACTGCATTAGAGTAGAAATTTAAATTCTATCTCCCCAACTTCATATTCATTGTGAGTAGCTACAAAGAATCAAGGGTAATATATATTTTCTCTCCTCATGGAATAGTCAAGACAAGACTCTTTCCTCTGGATTTTTATCCATTTATCAATCACAGGTAGCCAATGAGGGCCTTCCAGACCCTTTGGTTTCCCATATTTCATGAGAATAGCACAGACCAATCAAATATACCGGTAGATGGGAGAGCTTATGGGGTTATATACATTTTTCCCAAACTCCAGACCGTATATAACTACAATTTGAAATGAAAGAAGGGAGAGCAGAAGTCAATTCAGCCTATGAAGTTTGGATGGCATGTCCACCACAGAGAGGGATTCTCTTTCATTTGTTTTGACCACAAGTAGCACAGAGACCCCATTTTTATCTCCAATGAATAGTTCTTTCGATTGTAGTTCTCCAAGCTCACTGCAGGAAGGAGGGATCCCAGCACAAACCCAGGGCAGGCCAGATATTTCTCACTTTGCAATAAAACTGCTGTGCATTTTGGCAGGTTGGAGGCATTTTCCTCCTCTGAAAATCTGTGCTTATTTGCTCTTGCAGAAACTTGAATCATGATCAAGATTATAGGTGAAAATAACTGCTTGGAAATCTCCTTGGCTCCCAAGCATCCCGCAAAGCCGGGATGTCATCTTCCATTTCTCCTGATTCATTTGCCCAAGTCGAATGCAAGGCAGATTATTTTGTTAAACATTCATTTTTCACATATTACCATTAGGTGAGAAAAAGATTACTCCCATGGATTTCAATAAGCAGATGAAATTTGTTTGCTAAATGCATTGCTACAGAAGAGTTTTATTAGGCTGAGGGTCACATAGAGTCTACTTACTTTCCACCCCAGTAGAGTTTGGTGGTTATGACCAGACTGGATCTCCTGTGCATTAAAAAATAAAACCAGATCAGTGCTAAGATAAAGCCCATGCAATAACAGCATTATTACACTTTCAGAAAGGACTCAATGGTTCATATCTGAAGAATGGGCTGGAAATGTTCATTGGACATAGTTGGAGTTTAGCCACAAAGAGCAAGGTAGAGAGGAGGAATTGAACACTGATGGAAGGATGCCATAGGAAGGCTGGATTGGGGCAGGATGGGATGGGACCTTGGGGCTGAGGGTGAATGAGAATGGATAGAGAAGGCCGGGCAGCGATGCTAGGTAGGAATGAGCTGGTAAAGGCATCCTTTGGAAACACAAATAGGTTGCTCCTCTGACAAATGCTTCAGCTAATTTATTAAACACCTAATAATAATAGCTAGCACTTATATAGTATTTTAAGGTTTACAAAGCACTTTACGGATCCCTCATTGAATCTTCACAACAATCCTGGGAGATAGGTGTTTCCATTATTCCATATTATTCCAGTTTTACAGATAAGGAAACAGAGACAGCCTGAGGTCAAATGACTTGCTCACAGTTACTCAGCTATTAAGTATCTAAGGCTGCATTTGAACTCGGGTCTTCTGGACTTGAAGGCTAATGCTCCCTCCATTGAACCTCATAGAAGCATTTACCAACACCAAGACATCCCTACCTCCTAGAGAAGAGATAGGAGATAATGGCACATACTTCTTTTCCATGGACATTACCCCTAGCAGAGCTCAAAGGTTAGCAAGCAAACCTTTTTTGTTATTTGTTTTTTTTTTTTTTTTTCAAGACAGAGTTAAATGGCTAATAAGTGTCAAGTGTCTGGGGCCCACTATGAACTCAGATTCTCCTGACATCAGGGCTAGTGACTAACATACCTTCTAAACTGGTTAATGTTTCATCAGCAGGATTTCACCAAGCAAGCATTAAATAAAAGCTGCAATAATAATAATGACATTTACTGACTGAAAGGTTCTTTAAATACTTTAACAATGGACAACTTGCTTTTGGTAGAACAGTTGCTTAATCTTTAGTTCAAATTTCTAACATCTGACTCTTGGTAACAAAGGACCTGGAAAAAAATACAAATTACCTCACCTTGGCAGCTTCCCCCTAGTGATGTGCCTTCCTGGCAAGATAAGCATCTCTTGAAGTTCACAGAGAATATATTGCCCACAGGAGACTTGCCTAAGAGACTGATTCTATTTCTTGAGATCCATAATTCAGTTTTATTCATCCAGGAAAAAGAAAATCCCTAATTATGATTTCAAAGTCTTAAAACAATTCAAGAGCCTTTGAATTAGTGGTATCTATGACTCCGTCTATGGAGCAAGAGGTGCTTGCTGACTGCTGGGCATTGGGGGATTAAAACCCCTACCAAAGCCCTATCTGGTTACAAAAAAAAAAAACAACATAGACAGCACTGGTCATTCAAATAGCAGAGGAAAGGCTATAGAAAATATTGCCATTGCTCTCCCATACTTCTTGTATTTCTCAAGAATTAATTTGGAGGACATATGGGTAAATAAGCTTTATTGCTTATTGACTCTAGGTCACCATGATCATGGCCCTGCAGCTCTCCAGATCTCAGTTTCTTTATGTGTAAAATGAGAGGAATTGAACTAGATGGCCTCCAAGGTCTGTCCCTTCCATCTTTACATCTATGGGTCTTCTATCCAAGTTCCATTCTGAGATATGTATCCCCTTGGTGAAATGCTTTTCCTCATACGGGCCTCTGTTTCTGGATTTCATGATAGATGGACGTCTCAGGCTTATGTCTCACCTTCTTGGGCTTATTAGAGCAACAACTGATCATATAAAATACAAATCTTCCACTTTATGGAATAAGACTTTAAAAACATTTCTCTGCCTTTTATCAGTTCCAACAAGGTGTCAAATGTAATCACTATAGTGATCATGGTTATACAGAGTCACTATGAAAAAGTCTCTCTGTCTTATTAAAATGAGTTACTTAGAGCATCCAAAAAGCTACTCTCTGCTCATTTGTAATATCTGTGCTTTATTTTGGAGGTTTGGATCGAAGGCTACCTGCTATGTTATAGATTTCAAAATAACAAGAAGAGACAGTAATCATAAATAGCACCCTCTTTCTCATGTTATGGGGTAATAACTCCTAGGTAAGAGAAGGAAAGAAAAGTTATTTATTTTATCACCAGCCTCATGGGGCATATGTAAACTGGTGATAACGGTTTGTGGCTAGCTGATTGTTTTGGTATTCATTTGCAAGGCTTCTATGTTGTGTGCATTTTATATTTTAAAAAGTATGAATGCAGATATGTTTGTTTCACACTGCCCAGATTTTAGATGGGAGCATATATAGACAGATAATTACACAGAGCAGGTTTAAAATAAGTGCCTTTACTATTGATGATGATGGCGGGGTAGGGACTGGACATATTTCATTGATATGGGGAATTTCTAGGCAAAGAAACTTCCTCTACTGGTGTGGGTGAGTATCTTCTCTGAAACTTATAGGCCTGCAAAGCTGCTTAGGGCACCAGAAATTGTGATTTATCCAAGATCACATAGGTTATGAGAAACAGAAATAGAAATTTAAGCCAAGTCTTTTTGATTTCAAGACCTTTTCTTCAAACTGTACATTACAGAATCCTCTATATCAAGACTGGCAGTAGAGTTTTATTTGGCTATCAATAGCAAACAAGGAAAGCAAAACAGAGCCTTTTCTTTTACAATGGGTGGATGCATTTGATCTAATTCTGTTCACTCTGCTAGGGCAGGGATAGACATGTAACAAGTACATCTGATGGGTATAATGGAAAAAATGTTGATTCTGGAGTCAGAGGATCTGGGTTCAAATCTAACTCGGACTTTTACAACCTTTCTGATCATAAACAAGTTACAAATTTAATTTCCTCAACTTGTAAAGTGAAGGTGTTGAGGAAGATAACACTTAAGTTCCATTCTGTCTCTAGAGTCATGATCCTGTGAATTCTTTTTCACCTAGAAATGTCCCTGGTGTGTGGGGAGTATACAAGCTTCCCTTTTATCCCCAAGATATAGCAAGTGTCTCTTCTTGAGTCATGGTTTCTACTCATCTGAGTCCCCGTGTGTTTATTGTGGATGGTCCATTCATCAGATACCCCTCCATTGTACAAGGCTGGTGTACTTGGTGCATGTTACCTGATCCATGCAAGGACAGGAAACACTGAGGAAAGGAGAATCCTTTTCTCATTAAGCAGTTCCAAAGGATAAGAGAGATATAATCATGGTAAAATGGACAAGATGAATGTATCACAGATGGCTCTTCAGCAGCACATCTCCCCTCACTGCCTAAGAATATCCCAGAGGGAACAAAAATAAACAGGGCTGAAGGGAAGGATAGGTCAAGACCAGCTTCTTGAGTTAGACACTTTTAAAAACTGAACTTCAAAGTTAATACAAAGCATGAGATGAAGGTGCCCCCATAGTGTAGGCTGCCAAACTATTCTCACTGAGGACTATCAGTACTCTTCCTCACTTGGCTGTCAGTGAACACAAGGAAGATAGAAATGAGTCATGATGGATTTTCCTGCTTTCATTCTGATTTTGGCCCCTGGGCAAAAGAAGGGCTGTTATGACCAAAGCATATTTACATAGAAGGGTCTACTTGGAAACACCATGAGATCTCAAAATGGTAGCAAGGAAGGCATACTGGCTTGGGGACCAGAGATCTCATGTTCAAATCTGAGCTCCTCCAGCCACTGTCTGTGTCATATTGGGCAAATAATTGAACCTTTCTGATCTTCAGTTTCCTCATCTGTAAAAATGGATGTTGGACTAGATGGTCCGGGGCTTCTTTAGAATCTGGGTTTCTTAGTTCAGGAGTACAGTTGGGAAGATGAATTCAAATGGTATTCCTAACACTGACTAGCTGTGTGGCCAGAGGCAAATTTCTTGACTTTTCCAAAACTCAATTTCTTCCCCTATAAAATGGAGATACTTTTAGCCACTTCACATGGATTTTGGAAGGGTCAAATCAGAAAATATATGTAAAGTGCTTTGTAAGTCTTGTAGTCCATACAGTTCAGCTATCCTTCTTATATCTTCCATAAATACCAGCTCCTATCACTATAATTTCCTCCAAGCCCTTGGCACAAAAGAGGAAGGAGATCAAAATGTGGATAAAAAACTAGGCACAGAATTCATCTCAAAGGCTTTGTCTTCCTCATTTCATTGTTTGCAGGGAGATTAGAAAAATAAACAGTGAAAGTCTCTAGTTTATAATTAATTTTTATTAATCTGCATCTTGTCTGCTAGTTCTTCTCTTTTAATTAGGGAAGCCAGGAAAAGCCTCTTTGGTGCAGTGCTCTAGAGCTGGAAAATTCTTCAGAAGCTAAGTAGGAAACTGAGGTCCAGGAAAGTTGAGGGACATTTGGTACCTCATTTTGATTTCCCAGAAACTCAGACTCTGATCCCTGGATCCCTGCCTTTGATAGTTGAGCTTTTGCCTTACCTTACCTGTTTCCTCTAGCAATTTGTCATAGTGTTTCTTTGGTTTTTCCAAGGCTCCTATCTCCTGCCATTTAACCTGCAGAATCATTTCTTTTTTTTGAAATCCTGTTCTTTGATTTGTCCAGTTGCAGCCCCCTTCCCTCCCAGGCATCCTCTGCTGTTTTGCTGAGGTAGTCCTGATTATGAGCCATACCTCCATCCCTTCCTCTTGATGATACTTCCAAGGATCACTTCAGCTCTAGAGGGAAGGATGGAAAGAGAGAATGTTTTAGTATCACATCCTGGAAAGGCACGGGGCTATTTTTTAAAGCCTATTCCTTGTTTGAATGTTCAGTCACAAAGCTCTTAAAATAGACTCTACTCTGCTTGTGTTCACAATTTCCGCTGTTTCTGCTGGTGCCTGCAGAACTCGGCTATGGAACAGTCCCGGGTGCCTGCCAACTGCTGACTTCCTGGAGGGAGGGAGCCTGCTCTTTCTGTCTCTAAGCAGCCCAGTGAAATCATTTGGCCATTGGACTTTTCTATAAATGTCATCCTTGGAAAAGTCAAATGGGAATCATAGATTGCTTCCTAATTATGACTTTGATTTCTCAGTCCTCCCCTTAGGATGTTGCAGATCGTTCCAAATTATGATGAAAGAAGAAAACATGGACAAAATTATTTGGATAGAAAACTGAGAAAGAACAGGTACCCCCAGGTCCTAGAGCGATAGATATATTTAAGAGCTTGGCCATCAGACCAGACCATGAGAGGAGACAAGAGCACCGCCATTCCACCTATCTGCCTTCTTTAGTGGAACTTATTTTATTGCCTATTAGGATGCTTGGATTCATTCCCCAATGATTAGCAATCTCCGTCCCCATCTAAAACTCCCATCTGACCGTTCTATGTTTCTGATTGCTCAAGAGTGACCCAGCTCCTGATACCTGATCTCTCATTCTTTTCTAGTACAACTTAATTACTTCAAGGTCCAGTCTCATTCCATATCTGTCATCCTGTCCACTGTGCCCTCTGGAATTAGAATTAACTAAAAAATGCTTTAGTTTATTCCTGTTCCTTACATATTCTTTTGGTCTTCTGGCTCTCAAGGAGACCTGACTTTCTTTCCCTGGTTTTCTCTTCTGGTACTTTCATAGCTAGCCCCCATATTCCTCCCCAAACACATACCATATGTCCCATTCACTGGACGCAAGAGATGAAGTCACAATAATACTCTCCTCCACTGAACTTCTACATTCTCCTGTGTGTAAAACCAACACACAGCAATTTCTTCTATCTAATAGTATCACTCAACCCAGATCCTAAGTGATAATTATCTACTAACCACCATAGGACCTTCTCCTTTCTTTCTCAAATTAGATATCATAAGTGAAGCTTAAAAGCACTGCAGAGAGGGGCAGCTAGGTGGCGCAGTGAATAGAGCACCAGCCCTGAAGTCAGAAGGACCTGAGTTCAAATTTAATCTCAGACACTTAACATTCCCTAGCTGTGTGACCCTGGGCAAGTCAGTTAACCCCAATTACCTCAGGGGAAAAAAAAAAGCACTGCAGAGTTGTTGCTATTATTTCTCAATGAATTCAGGATTTTAGTGTCTGGCTCATAATTTTGACCCTAACTCTTAACTTAATACAGGAGGATTTCAACATATATGTTAGTTTCTTAAAACACTCCAATCTCCCCCTTCCTCAATTTCCTCAGTTCCCACTTCTTCATTTGGCCTCATTCACTCATAGAGATGAGCATACCCTCTTTTATTCCTTTTTTTTCATGCAAAAAACCCTTAAATTCCTTTATCTGATCACCATCTTCTCTCATTTCACCCTCCCTATGCTTTATTCCTCCTAACTCTGTTCTTCCCCCTAATTGGGACCTTCGGTTTCTGCTTGTATCTTTTCCCAGTGGGGCACTTCCTGCTATTACTCACAGAGATTATTGCTTTTTCTTCATTCCCAAAGAGGACCATGAGTGATGTCATTAGGGAGGTGCTGCCATGACAAGCAAGTGAATTGGACTGAAGTGAGGGAGGGCTGTTCAAAGTCACCAATCTCACTTTTTCTGAAGTTTTTTAGATATGCTTTAAGGATACCAAGAAAGGCAAAAACAGTCCTCGTCTTCAAACAGCTTGCATGGTTGGTGGAGTTGTGAATTGGTACTATTTATTAAATAATAGTAGAAGTAAATTGGAATTATGCAGATACAATCACTCTTAAATACCCATATCCCGTGGACCTAATGATTTCATTGTTAGACATATATCTCAAGAAGGCCTTCTTGATCCAGTGGCAAGACCTTGGATGCAGTGGGAAACCTTGACATTTTTAAATTAAGGTCTTTAACAGGCCTGAGGTTGATAGAGGCAAATTCCCACTGGAATTTCTTTCTTTGCCATATTCCTTTAAAAAGTGACTATATTGAGTGCTTATATTTTGCTTTTTCTTACTGTCTTGTAAACCATTTGTTATCTGACTTTCAATCTCACCATTCAACTGAAACTGCCCTTCTCCACATTACCAATGATTTTTATATTGAAATAGATTTTTACTGATATTCTGCAAAACTGAAGCACCCATTGAAAAATATGGTGACATCCTATGCAGTGTCTCACACCTGGGGAATCCTTCCTTTCCCTCCAACTTTGTATTCAATTTGGATTATTTGGTGATTGCCAGTCTTTTCAGTGACATTGTTTTAGTCATTATATTTATTGCTTTCCTTGGTCTGCTTAAATTGCTTTGCATCAGTTCACGTAACTCTTTCTATGTTTATTTATTTTCATTATGTTCATCATTTCCTGCAGCACAGGGATATTCCATTCTCTCCTTGTGCCATAGTATGCTTAACCATGCTTAATCAATGGGCATCTATTTTGTTTCCAACTCTTTGACACAAAAAGTCCTGCTACCAACATTTTAGAAAATAGGAATCTTTCTCCTTTATTCCCTCCTTTCCTTTTTTGTTCCCTCCCTCCCTCTTTCCCTGCCATCTCCTCCCTCCCTCCTTCTCTCTCTCTCTCTCTCTCTCTCTCTCTCTCTCTCTCTCTCTCTCTCTCT
>JAJPUD010013250.1:0-29657 GCA_023553655.1 Myrmecobius fasciatus | reverse complement strand
TCTCTCTCTCTCTCTCTCTCTCTCTCTCTCTCTCTCTCTCTCTCTCTTTCTTCCTCTCTCTCTGTCTCTCTCTCTGTCTCTCTCTCTCAATGGCCTTTTTGAGATATATGTCTAACAATAAAATCATTAGGTCCACGGGATATGGGTATTTTAACTGCATAATTCCAATTTGCTTCTATTATTATTTAATTCACAACTTCACCAACAATGCAAGCTGTTTGAAGACAAGGACTGTTTTTGCCTTTCTTGGTATCCTTAAAGCATATCTAAAAAACTTCACAAATAATAAGCACTTAATAAATACTTATTGGCTGCCAATGTGCCTACTATTTACCTCTCAATTGCAAAATCTGATAGTTCTTTTCAGTCTTTGTTCTTATCAACCTTGCTGCAATATTTAACACTGGTGACCACTGTACCATCCTGGACACTGTCTACTCTACGTAAACAGGTCATGTGAAAAAGTCTCATGATCTTTTGTAGGGTGAAAGCTTAATATGAATTAATGATGTAGTATGGTTGTCAAAAAAGTTCTTGCAACCTTTACCTGTATTAATACAAACATAGTGTTTAGACTTAGGAGTTATAGTTCTGTGACTCTCTATAATAGGGACACTATATTTGGGACATTTTGTTCAGTTTGGGGGACCTCATTCTATGAGTCAGAGAAAAAACTGGAGTGTGTTCAGTCAAGGAAACTCAGGATGCAGAGGGTACTCAAAACCATACCACATGAGGACTGGTAGAAGGAACAGAGGGTGTTTATTGTGAAGCAGAGAAGACAGAGTTAAGGGAGGATGTGGTAGATCTTTTCAATGAACAACATGTAGAAGAGGAATTAATTTTTTTTTCTTAATTCCAAAGGGTAGAACTAAGCATTATGGGTAGAAATCATGGATCCAGATTTTTTTCTACCTGAAACAATTTAGAGCTTCCTATCCATGAAGTAGGCTTCTTGTGAAGCAAGAAATGCCTTATCACTGGGAATATATATAAGAAGAAACTGGATGACCAGTTGCCATGGATGATTTTTCCCCAATTAAAAAAAGTCTGAACTGTACAAGCATCAACTAAAACCAGCACTTTCATATATTTGGTAGAATGGAACGAGAAGACTTCCAAACAACTGCCATGAAGAGTAGCTACAGTGGATGAGAAATTGGTCTAGATGACATATTATGGTTCCTTCCAATTCTATGGCTCTACAATTAATGCTGTGCCTCCTTGCCCCCCTTTTTTTGTACAGAGTTTAATAGGGTTCATAAAGTAGAGAAAGGAGGACAATATATGAAAGATTTTCTACTGATATTACCCTCAATAGAATATGGGAGCTAGGCTAAGAGGAGCCTGAAAAGAAATCAGTTATTATAATTATTATTTTATCCTTGGAAACAGGGAAAATCAGAGGCACTAATTCTCAGGCTTCTTAATGACCCTTAAACAAAAATCCTTCTCCCCACAGAATGAAATGCCAAATGAGATAGAATGCACAGAAGCCAGACATTGATGAATCTCAGCTAACAAGTGATATAGTTTGATTGTGCTCTCTTCTGGAAAGTGGTGAATTAAAATCAAAGCCAATTACCACCCACTATAGAGCTAGACATTTTCAGAGGCTGTTAAAATAGCTGTGTGGTTATCCATTTCTTTAATAGCCTGAAATCTACTCTGGAGCAAAATAGATGGAAGGAATGTTCCCCTTAGCTTTAATCTAAAGCTTGCCACTTCACTGAATTAGGACCCAGTATCTGTGTAGCTCAACCTGGTATTAAAACATATATTAAAGCCAAAGTTTGGTGGGACCAACCAGAATTCTGGCAGTATTCTGAGAAGAAGTCATAGGCCATTTGTTCACACATTTGGGTTTAAAAAATCAAATTCACAAGTCCAAGATGGTGAACCTTTATGAGTCATCTGAAAAAGAACTGGGCATTTCACTGAAAAACAAAGTGAATCTGAATCACTCGAATGATATGACAGGCCCAGAAATTAATGTAGTCTTAGGCTGTGGCAAGAGAATCATAGCAGCATACCCTGTGGAGATGATGGCCCCATTGTGCCTAGTCTAGGTCAAATCACATTTAGGTTTGGGGAACCACATTTTAGTAAAGACATGAATAAGTTAGTGTCCAGAATATAGCAAACCAGATAAGGAGGAGCTTCTAAAATGTGTCCTAGACAGATTAGATGAAGGAATAAACATGAAAATTATCTTCAACTACTTAAGTACTCAAATAGAAGATGGCCTAGGTTTTTCCCTTAAGTCCTCAGAGAAACTAGAAGTTTTGGGGAGAATTGTCAAGACTTGAGTTAAAAAAAACTCTGTTCAAAAAAGGGGGGCAAAGAGCCATAGTATTAGATCAATATTTAGCCTGGAGAAGAAAAGACTAAAGGGAGGAGGTAAAAAAAAAACATGAAAAATGTCTTCAACTATTATTTAAGAACTCAAATAGAAGATGGCCTAGGTTTCTCCCTTAAGTCCTCAGAGAAACTAGAAGTATTGGGGAGAATTACCAAGATTTGAGTTAAAAGAAAACTCTGTTCAAAAAAAGGGGGGGGGGCAAAGAAGCACAGCATTAGATGAATGTTTAGCCTGGAGAAGAAAAGACTGAAGGGAAGAAGTAAAAAAAAAACATGAAAAATGTCTTCACCTATTATTTAAGAACTCAAATAGAAGATGGCTTAGGTTTCTCCCTTAAGTCCTCAGAGAAACTTAGAGGTATTGGAGAAAAGTTGTCAAGACTTGAATTAAAAAAAAAAAACATTTTGACTGTAAGTGAGACATCATAAATTTGTGAGAGCACAAAAATAAAAGGTACCTATAATTTTTTTTAAACAGCAAGAACACAAAAGATGGTCTTCTCCCAGATAGAGCTATCTCAAAGTAGAGTGGACCTCTTCAGGAGATGGTAGATTCTCCTTCAGTATAGGTCTTCCAGTAAAGTCTGGATGGCAATTGTTGAATGGAAGCTCCTTGAGGGCACTTTTTTATGTCCCCAACCCTTAGCACATGGTGCTTATGTCTAGGACAAATTTGTTAATTCACTAAATGATGGAGGGATTTTTTGGTTTGAGTAGCATTGGACAATACAGCCCTTGAGTCAGAGAGCCTAGCCAACTCTGATATTATGTGATCACCACCTTTCATTTCATTAGGCTCAATACCTAACCTGGTACCCCTCCTTCTGTCTGTGTGCATGTACACACACACCCCCACACAACACACACACACACACATACACAACATGTACACAAACATACCCCCCACATACACACATGTTCTATAGTGTATCATCCCAGTTTTTTTAGTAGGTGTGAGAAGAAAGACATAGAACAGATTATCTACCACCTTTTTCACTTTTGACACAATGGCTGTTGTGAGGGTAGTGTCATAGTAACAAGTCTGTGGAGCAGGAGCAAGAAAAGGGGGCAAAGATTATCGGGAGAAGCAGCTAGTAGATGGCCAAGTCATCTGGGAAGGTGGGAAGGGAAGTGAGAACAAAACCGTTTTACGTGTTCCTTTCCAGATGATCCTTTCATGCCATCTGCCCTTCAAAGAGGCAATCCACCCCCAAACACCTTCAATATCTACTCTCCCCCAAATGCAAACCGGTGCGTACTTGCCAGCAGCATACACCTCCGCTGTGTCAAAGAGATTGACTCCACTCTCATAGGCAATTGTCATGAGTCTTTCGGCAACCTTGGGGAAGACACGCAGAGTTAGTCAGAGAAGCCAGCTGTGCTTCCCAGCCCAGCAATCTCCCCTCCAATCCCTGAATCATAGTTTCAGGACTTTGAAATCCCACCGCTGAGTTCATTTATGGACCTTCTTGTCCAGAGAAGCAAAATGATTTTCCCAGTAGAATAGTAACTTCTTGAAGGCAAGAACTGATTTCGTTTTGCCTTTGTGTCTCCAGAACTAGCACATTGTCATGGAAACAAAGTAGACATTTAATAAATGCTTGATTAATTGGTTGGGATAATCATTGTAACCCCCCAAATTATTAATGTGTATGATGCAATGAATCTTTTCCTCTCATATTTCCATATAATTTTGGGTGGTCATTCTTTTATTCTACCAGAATGAAATATGGTCTCATAGGGACCAATACTGTTACATATCTGTAACATATTGCAATGCTTGTAATTATAAATGTAAATAACTTTACAAGAAAGATAATCTCTCAGACAGGGGGTTCTTTTAAATCTTATTTACTAAGTCCTAGAATCACATACAAAGTCAAGATCCAAAAAATAACTCAGTGTGCTAGAAGTTTGGGACAAATCTATTATTATAAAATGTAATGGTGATAAATGTAAATACCATCCTTGGATTCAAAAAATATTTTTATAAACATAGGATAGGAAGATATTTCTAGGTAGACAATCTATAAAAAACAGTGTTGGGATATTAGTTGACTGCAAGGTTAACATGAGTCAATAGTGGGCAGCTAGGTGGCGCAGTGGGTAGAGCACCAGCCCTGAAGTCAGGAGGACCTGAGTTCAATTCTGACCTCAGACACAACACTCCCTAGCTGTGTGACCCTGGGCAAGTCATTTAACCCCAATTGTCTCAGCAAAAAGCAAAAAAAAAAAAAAAAAAAAAAAAAAGACATGAATCAATAGTGATAAATACACAGCAGTGAGAAAGACCAGTATGATTTTAGGCTGTTGTGAGAAAGACAGTAATCCAGAGCAAAAATGATGACTTTTGTTGTTTAGTTGTTTCAGCAGTATTTGGCTATTCATGACCTTATTTAGGGTTTTCTTGGCAAAGATATGGGAGTGGTTTGCTATTTCCTTCTCCAGTTCATTTTACAGATGAGGAAACTGAGGAAAATAGGGTGAAGTGGCTTGCCCAGGTCATACAACTAGTAAATGTCTGAAGCCAAATGTCTTGAATTCACAAAGATGAGTTTTTCTGACTCCAGACTTGATACTCTCTCCACTACACTATCTAACTGCCCTATAAATGCTGATGAAAGTGCTGTATTTTTCCTTTGTTCAACTCTATAAACCTCTGTTTTCAGTTCTGCATGCCATATTTCAGGAAGAACATCAACAAGATAAATAGCATCCAGAGATGGCCAAGCAAAAGGGTGAGGGGTCTGGAGACCAGATCCAAACCAGCTGAAGGAACTGGAGATTCTTGGTTTGGAGAAGAGAAAATACAAGGACAGAATTGTCTGCAAATATATAAAGGACTGTTATGTGAAAGAGGAATTAGATTTAATTTTCTTGGCCCCAGAAAGTCTGTCAAAGGATAGAAGTTGCAGCAAAGTAAATTTAGGTTCTAGATAAAGAAAAATTCCAAAAAAATTCTAGAACTATAATAGAGTAGAAGGAGCTGCCATAAGAGGCTGCTGCTCCCTGGAGGCCTTTAAGAAATGACCAGATGAGCACTTATTGATGGGGTTCCTAAATAGGGGATCATTGGACTATTTGGCCTCTGGGATTCTACTCAACTCTAACTCTGAACTCTCCAAAATGATGGTATTCTAGAAAGATCACCAGGACTAAACTCCTGTTACTTCTCACCTGTGTAACCTTGCAATATAGTGTCATCTTATTTCTTTGAAACCTCAATTTCCTCACCTGTAAATAGACATCATTAGACTAGTTGATAACTAGCATCCTTTCCAGCTCTACATCTATAGTTTGGGATTGTGGATTTATTTGGCAATTTAATGGGAAAATTTGCAAACATATTTCCAAGTTTTTATTTTTTCTTAATAAGAGTCCTCTTCACATAATTAATTCCTCATAATATCAGTTTTATTATTTACTTGTAACTTTACAAAAGTTAATTGTCAAAAACTCCAGATGGTACAACTTGTTCAACTAGTCTTTTCCCATTATTTGGGTGACAGTAGTTTATATTGTTTTGTCAGCCTTTCTAGGAAAAAAAAATCCTTTTGGGGGACTTGAAAAAAATCTCCCTAATGAAAATTACGATCAACTTTCAAAGAAAAAAGCATAAAAGAATTTTTAGGAAAATAGCTGCCTAGAGTGGCATGAATATTTAAAGTATTTCCCCAGAATATTTGCCAACAAGTAAGTGGAAATACAAAATGGGATTGAGAATTCTAAATGGAACAGATTCTTTTTTGATTATATTTTGAGAATCACATTGACATATCCTGGATCATAACTCCTCCAGGCAAGCTTTTTTTTTTTAACCTTTTCTGTTTTCATCTATAAAATGGAGCCTGGGCAGTGCCAGCAGCTTCCCTGAAGGACAGCACCTCTGACCAATGTTCCATTGGCCATTGGGCACTGGGATTCAGTGATGGCCTGAGCTCTTTTGAGTTCTTGGGGAGAGGAGTTAACTTTTTAAGGACAAGTGTGGTAAATTCCATCAGTACAGGAAAGAATCCTATCCTGAAGTAAAAAGAAAAACCAATATTTTCTTCCTCATTAGCCTGTTTTTTAAATTTTAAATCCAGACTTTCATAGCTCATGTTTACTTAAAGTCAGGTACATCCAGTGATATGCTAGAGCCAGACTGAATTGGCCCAAAGGAGTTGGTTGTTAAATTTTCCTTGCATTTACACCTCAGAAATGATCAAATGCTACAAATCATGTTTTGATCTATTGTTTTGTTGATGTCTGGGATTAATAAAGTGATGACTAAAATGTTAATTAAACTTTGTGTTCACACTGCCCCTTCCCCCAGTCAATTGTTAAACTTTTACTATCACACTCCCGGACCTGTACTCAGCCTAGAGTAATTTATTCCATTTTTTATTTGCCCCAGTGTAAAAATGTTATTGATTGCACAAATTTGCAAAAAATAAAAAAAAATAGAATTAGCCTATTGTAATGCTGACAGTGCAGTGCTTGAAGACTTGAAGATTTGCTTTCCCATTCTACCTCTAATGCTAACTGTATAACCTTGTTACCTTAATCTCTATGTGCCTCTGAGGGCTTATCATAGAGAGTTGTGACCTGCAGTGATGGAGGGAATTCCCACAATAGGATTACTGCCATGGTGACAAAACCATAGAAGCTTCATAAATTCATGGCAATTTGCAAAACAAAGCAAGAGAGAGCATTCGTAGAATCCATATTACATATGAATTATATTTAGCAATTTTGTCTTATGGAAATAGTCTAGCAGTCTGGAACTAGATGCCTTCCAGAGCTCTGTGCAGTACTGTGATCAACATTATTTTCAGATTAACCTTTTTTATGGAAAGCAAAAGTGGCTTACCTCATCTGAAATTTGACCTCCAAAAGTTACCCATGTTCCTGGAAAAAGAACACAAAATTACATATTATTTATTATGATTTCTTTAACCCTGAGCTGAGTGTAATGGAAGGAGATGACTTTTTTCAAATAATTTATTGCTGATATTGTAACTGGATGGTAGGTCTGTGGTGAGAGGAGATGGCTACAGACTAACTTGGCTGCAGTGCTCCCTCCTGTCCTGCTGAATTACAGAAGCAGCTAATAATTTTGAAAGAGAGGATGAGGTTAATGGGTTCATTTTATTCACATCCCTTGATGTCCAATCTATCTGGGACTACTTCTTGGACTTTCCATCATCTGTTTTCTCCTTTTTCCCCTTCTTTGAACGCCTTCCCCCAGAGGAAGAAGTCAGAGTGGGCTCTGTACAATAGGTGATGCTCCCACTGAATTGGAATATCCATCCTGAAAGAGGGAACAGTAGCTAGGCTAGAGTTTGGGATGGATAAAATTCAGTGACTAGCAAAGAAGGTAAAGGTTTTTCTGAACTGCTCTCCTCCCAGAAATGCCCATGAGGAAATGAGCTTGAGGATTAGGATGCTGTAGAAAGTACCTCAGAGTGAATCAGGAAAGGCTGGATCTGTGATTTCATTGTTTGAGGGAAATCCCAGAGGAGAAAACTCCTACTGAGGCAGCCCAGCTGGCACTGAAAGCTTAATTGATCTGCCCAGGAACACAAAATTAATAAGTATCAGAGTCTCCAACCCAGCTTTCTACCCATTCATTCCATCACACTGGGAACCCCCATAGAAGCTATCCAAGGTAGAAAAAAGACTGCTTGAAGTCCTGAGCTTGTAGAAGAGCACTAGAAGATCATTAGAAAGGCCAGAAGAAAAGATGAGAGCATTGAAGTGATGTCTTTTTTTTTTTTTTGTGGTTTAACTCACAGCCCTGTGTGAGCTCAGATTAAACTTGCTAAAAAGCACAATAAAAAAGACAAGACCTGGAGTTACTCAAAACCCCTGTAGCCCAGAAATCCATAATTCCAGAACTTGAAGAACTAGAATTTAAGGAACCTGCAGAGGCTCTTGGTGTGTCTGGCCTTACTGATGATGTGTAAGCATTCTAAATCCCACTCTCTATAAATCATTTAGGAAAAGATGCTCAGAATGAGACCATTGAGGATGACATAGGTTCTGCTGCTCAGCAGATGGACACTGCTTGCAAATGCTTGATAAAGAGATCTTGTAGAGAGGTTTGTAATTTTGCATTGCAGAATGCTTCCAAATTAATTATATTTTTGGATTTCCAATTCTAATCCAAATCCTGGGATTAAGAGCATGCGGTTATGTACCATTCTGTTCTTCAGGGATCTTAGGAACCAAAAACGCTGAATAACAAACAAAAAACCCCATGGGAGGAATTACCATGTGTCTAACAATGTCTGTATGCCTAATCTCTTTATTTCTGTTGCCTTAAAGCAATCGACGCAAACACCAAGATGGTTTCTGAACAATGCCTTTAAAATCATAAAATATATTTTAAACACTTGGCCAAATGTCCCAATTTAGTCAAGGATGTTTAATCTGAGACAGAAGTTTCAGGATCTAAAGATCTTAGACACCCCTTAATCCAAACTCTTCATTTTACATTTGAGAGAACTCAAACTTGAAGAGGAAAGGGACTTGTCCAACATCACACAGGAAGTAAAGGTAGGAGTTGGGATTTGAGCTCAGGTTCTTAGATTGCAAATTCATCCCTCTTTCCATGACACCATGCTGAGTTTTCCCTGGCCTGAAGTTTAATTTGTCTCTCAAGGACACTCAAGTACATTTCACACCTTCAAGTCCCCAAGGTTACTTCCATAAATTATCTCTGATGAACATTTCTCCTCCTTTCTCCTTAGAAATAGAAGGGATCTTTCTTTTCCTCTAGTTGCCTAGTTGAGGGGGATGGAAGAGCAGATATAACTTGGACTTGGAAGGGCACATGGATTAACCAACTAAAAAAAAGATGGTTCATATTTATAATTAGAAAGTTTCAAGTTACAAGAAGGGATAAACAGTAGCTGGCCAAATATTAGGTAACACTTTTTGCTAAACTCCTTTGTGATCATTTTAAAAATCCTTTTTTAGTTTCTAGTGAGAAGAAACTTCCATGATGCCCAAGATTGCTTATATTTATTTCACTGCCAAAAAATCAAATTATGGCAGTGTTGTGGTAGAGGATTCAGTCTGAGTCTGACACTTGTTATTTCTAAAGGTATCATTATTATTATAAATTTTTGTTATTTTTTTTTAGCACAGTGTGCTTACAATAGGAAAGGTTACTGTATTTCCAAAAGGTCCAAATGACAGATTGGGCTTCCTTGATCACCCAATGAATACATGTATCATTATTTTTTGTCTTCATATTAGTGAACCTACAAACATGACTCAGGGGAACTGAGATGGGAAAAGAAGACAAGAAAATAGGGAGCCTGGGGCAATTATCTTTTATTCTTTGTTACCTGGTTACCATGTGAAGGATTTACAGTAAGCCTTGTCTACTCATTCAAGGAGCTGGCCATAATTGGGTGTTTACCATTCAGAGAGACCATTCAGCCCCTGAACAAAGAATCCTTGGGATGTTTAGATGTAATATTTATTTCATAAAGCAAACTGTCAGGTTTGCAGAGTTTGTCACTACAGTCTCCATATGAGACATATATTTGCTTATAATGGTTCAGTTAAAAGGATATCTGAACAATTATGAGCAAGTCTATGAATAGTGCTTGATTTTTATGGTGTCACAGGTATGTTGTCTTGACAAACGAGCTCAGTGACCGTTAAAACTAATTTCAGTCATAAAGAGAATGATAATGATGGCTGATATGTATACATAACACTTTAAGATTTACAAAATGCTTTACATTCATTATCTCATTTGATCCCCTTTTGATAGTTTTCCTTTCTCCTCTCCCTTGATTCCTTCTTCCTTTCTCCCTTCTTTCCTTCTTTATTACCTTCCTCATTTCCTCCCTCCCCTCCTTCTCTCCTCTGTCAGGAGCCAGAGCCAGCACCCAGAAGGGGCTCCTTCTGGGTGCTGGCTCCTGACATTCCTCTTTCTACTTATTCTTTCCTTCCTTTTCTCCTTCCTTCCCTCCTTCCTTCCTTCCTTCTTTCTTTCTTTCTTTCCTTCCTTTCTTCTCTCCTTCCCTCTTTCCTTCCCCCTTTTTCCTTCCTTTCTTCTTTCCCCGTTCCTTCCTTCTTTCCTTCCTTTTCTTCCTTTCTTTCCTTTCTTCCTTTCTTCTCTCCTTCCCTCTTTCCTTCCCTCCTTTTTCCTTCCTTCTTTCCCCTTCCTTCCTTCTTTCCTTCCTTCTTTTCTTCCTTTCCTCCTTCCTTCTTTCCTTCTTTCTCTCCTTTCCTCCTTCCATTCTTTTTCCTTCCTTCCTTTTTTCTTCTTTCCTTCCTTCCTTCCTTTGTTCCTTTCTATAATTATGCAATTTTATACTTTTACAATTTATGCAAAGTCATTTCTGAAATGACTAGACTAGACTAGACATTTCTAGTCTAAGGCTATAGCAACTAGGGAACCAAGAGAGGAACTGGAGGAGATAGTAATGGAACTGAACTTGAAGAAAGCTAAGGATTTAAAAAGGAGATGAGATAGGTGGGCATTCAAATCATGGGGACAGCTTGTGCAAAATCACAGAAAAGAAGATGGAGTTTTAAACTGAATAGAGAGAACAGCATTTAGACTACTGGATAGTTAGGTTGTACAGTAGTTGGAACCAAACTACTGGAGTTTGATCTGGAGTTCAAATACTTACTTGCTCTGTGATCATAGGGAAGTCTAGGATTTTAATGAATTGTAGGCTAACAGGATGACACGTCTTCCAATGAAGTGATCTTGGGCAAAATTAAGAGAACTCCCAGGAATGAGGAAGTCATGGTCCTGCCATACTTTATCCACATATCCATATACAGTTTTATGTTATATGTTCAGTTCTAGGCAATACATTTTAGGAAGGTCATTGATACACTAATAGATAGTCAAAGGAGCATAACTAAATTTGTCAAAGGCCTTGAGCTCATGCCCATGAAGAGTTGTTGAAAGAACTGGGAATTTGAGGTTGGAGAAGAGAAGGCTTAGGGAGACAGGATTGTTATCCTAAGTATTTAAAAGGCCTTCATATGGAAGAAGGATGACACATGTTTTGTTTGACCAGAGAAGGTAGACCTGGGAAAAATAATAAGAAGTTAAAAAGAGGTAAAGGGAAGTTTGATCTAACAAGTCTTTTCTAACAATCAATGCAATACTTTGTCTCCAGAAAGAGTGGGATCCCTCATGATGAAAATCTTTAGCGCAGACAATGGATAATCATTTCTCCAGTGTGTTGACAAGGGAGTTCTTAGGTTAGACTAAAGTAAATTCTGAAGTCCCTTCTAACTGAAGTTCATTGATTCTGTGAAAATTGTGAGCCAAGTATGCTTTTGGATTTGGGGTCTCCCGGAACTTCAACTTCATGGCATAATTCATTCTGTTTAGTACATTCTTTTCTACCATATTGTTTCCCCTACCCATTTATCCCCTGCCAGTCTCCATGCTTTTTTATGAATATAGATATACATAGAAAACCACTTTCATAAATCCAGCTCTAGAAAAACTTTCAAAATGAGACCATTTTCTCCTCTGACTTTCCAGAGGAACTCTGAGTCTTTTATTTTTGTATATGTTTTAGAACTGAAAGGGGTATTAGAGATCACCCAATTAAGCTGGCTTCTTAGATAGATGAAAAAACCTGAAGGGGGTGAAGAAATTATGGCAGCGTCTATTTCAGATTCTGGCTTTGAGAGAGGTCTTAGATTGCTCTATTACAACAGGGCACACATAGAAACCCCAGATTTTCTTTAGATTTCTCTAGTGATCAAAAGTAATGAAATGACCATATCTTCCTTTTGGGAGACCGGATACAGAAGGAAGGGGACCTTGGGATGCTTTCTAGGGACCTGAGACATGGTTTTCTATAGTTATACATCAAAAATATATTAAGTGAAGTTGTACCCATCAGCCACCACCTCTCTATTCCCTCAATAAAGAAAAGTTTTGAGTCAAAGAATCAACACTATTTTTGGCTTTCAGTCTCATTCCTCATTCCCCAACCACCTTCCAATCATTTTAGCATAATGCAGAAAATTGTTCTTCTCTAATCTTTTTTGCATCTGCCAGTATTCCCATTAAAAGCCTGTCCCTTATTTTTGGAACCAAGCTGCTGGGACTGGGTATTCTTTTTTGGCCTCCAGGATGTTGCTAATGAGCATCTGGCCAGAGTTAAAGAAATGGAATCACAACTAAGCCTTTTTATCAGTCACCTTAATCACCTTTTTATGCATATGCTTCACATATGCTTTGACACGGCGTTCTTGACAATAGCTTTAAATAACAATGCATAACATGCAAAGAAGGGTTATGGACTAATGAGACAAAGGTAGAATTGGCCCAATGGCTCATTGGCTTTCCCTTTGGACCTTTGAGGAAGGGTGAAGGCAAGAAAAATCATTACTCCCATTTTGCATGTAGGAATGAAGATTTTAATTTAAGAAAACGAATGATTATAGGTCCTTTTGAAGTGCTCTTCTGAGTGCTTGTGTTTAAAAGTCAACTTCAAAATTCTAAGATGGGTGGAGGCATTTTCAGTTTGTCTAGAAAGGAGTATTAATGAATTGCAATCTCAAAATGAGTCATTTTTTGAGCATGGCAACCAAAAGATCCAATGTTATCTTATTTGACATTGAGAGACACAATATATGGGAAGAAGGCTGTGATAGTCCTGATATACTCTGCCCAAGTTAGGCCATGGAGGGAGTATTAGATTCAGTCCTGGGTATCAGGATGGTTATTAATAAGCTAGAAAGAAGCTAGAGGAGGACAATTGGAATGTGGTAAGTCTTAAGTTTGTGCTACATCAAGCTTAACCGAAGGCCTAAGAATGTTTAACTTTGAAGCCACTTCAAAGAAATCAGATCAACAATCCACTCAGGAAAAACCATATGGATGAAAAATGCCCAATGTCTAGAATATGGTATGTAATTGGATGGGCAGTTCATTGAGCTGGTCATTCATTGTTTATATCTCAAAGGAGTTTTACAGATGGAAGGTGAACTAATTCCAGTTTAAAAGAATAGGAAAACATTTGAGCCCTTTGATGTTTTGAAAAATATTTTTCAGAATAAGGATTTATATCAATAGAAGTTGGAAGATCAGGATCAGAGGTGTAAGACTGAAAGGAACCTCAATTAGTCAAGCTTCTTATTTTACACATGGTAAAGCTTAAGGCTCAAGAAAGTGCCCAGTGCCTTGTGGGTAGTGAGAAGAACTAATCTTCTTCAGTACCCAATAACACTAAAAAAGTATAATTTTCTATAGAAATGTTCTTTCCTATAATATCGTGGGGGAGTTTTATGTTTTCTGGATAAGAAAAGGGAGACAAGAGCTGTTTTCAAACCCTGAAGGGATTCCAAGGTATTCCAAGAAAGAGTTGTTCAGGTTGGCCCCACAAGCAGACCTAGGAATTGTGTTTGAGGTTGCAGAAACATATATTTAGAAGAGATGCCAAGAAAAAAAAGTTAATAATTTGAATAATCCCAAAGTAGAATGAATTGCCTGGGAGGAAGTGGGCTCTTTCCAATGGAAATCTGCAAGAAAAATGCCTACTTTATAGGGATATTGTATACAGGAAGGATTATTTTTGGGCTATGCTGCTTTGGAGTGGATAATCACTGAGATCTCTTCCAACTCTGAATGGTTGTGTTTCTTCAGAAGATGTATCAAGGTAGTGCACACACTTCTCTGTCTTGGCCTTTTGTAAGCAAGGATGCAAGTGGTAGGATGCCCACGTGGAGCAGGGGATTGAACACTAGACTTGGAATCAGGAAGATCCAATCAATCTCATACATTTATCTGCTGTGTTATCTTGGTCAAGTCGCTTAACCTCCATTTGCCTTAGTAATTGTAATTACTAATTACTAGTGATTGTAAAATGCATATAATAACAACACTTTCTTTTCAGGGTTGTTGGGGGATCAAATGAGAAAATGTGCATACAATGCTTTACAAACGTTAAAGTACTATAAAGAAATGTTAGCTATGCTTCTGCAGTTGGTGGTGGTAATTTCTAACTTAATTAAGCTCTCTTTTAGAGAAACGGGGCACAGTCTTTAAGTTCAGATATTACCCCCATGGTAAATAGCATATATGGCTTAAACTTCATGAACCTTCCTTAGGAAGGGAATAACAGCAACAACTACTACTACTACTATGACCACCACCACTACTACTACCACTGCTACTACTACTAACACTACTACTACTGCTGCTGTTGTTCTTGCTCTTGCTGCTGCTGTTGCTATTGCTGCTATTTTCCTACTGCTGCACTATTACTGCTACTGTTGCTTTTGCTACTGATGCTGTTGCCACTGCTACTGCTATTACTGCTACTGTTACCACTGCTACTGCTACTATAGCTGCTGCTATTATTATTGCTACTGTTGCTGCTGCTACTGCTACTTGTTGCTGCATTATTATTGCTACTGTTACCACTGCTACTGCTACTATTGTTGCTGCTATTATTGCTACTGTTGCTGTTGCTACTGCTACTACTATTACCACTGGTACTGCTACCATTGTTGCTACTATTAGTTACTGCTGCTGCTGCTACCTACCATTGTTGCTACTATTAGTTACTGTTGCTGCTGCTACTGCTACCATTGTTGCTGCTATTACTGTTACTGTTGCTGCTGCTACTGCTACAATTGTTGCTGGTATTATTAGTGCTACTGTTACTACTATTGCTTTAGCTGCTGTTACTACCATTTATGTGATTCTTACTACTTGCCAGGCCAGTGCTAAGTGTTATACAAATATCTCATTTGATCCTCTCAACAGCCTTGAGAGATTGGTGTTATTATTATCCCCAGTTTACCAAACTGAAAAATACAGGGATTAAAAGAAAACAGGCCTAGGGTCACACAGTTAAAGAGTATCTGAAACTGGATTTGAATCCAGGTCTTTCTGACTCCAAGCCAGCAGTCTATCTATTGCATATCAATATTTCACATTTCATACCAAAAATATTTCACATCAATAATAAGAATGATGACAATAGCTACTAGAATTAAAAAATATTTTATATCTTATTATCCCCATAATTATATTATATATTATCCTGTTATTACCCCCATTTTATAAATGAGGAAACTGAGATTCAGAGATGTTGAAGGAGTTGCCATGGGTCATATAGTTACTAAATGTTTGAGGCAGAATTTACTCACAGTAGGTTTGACAACACTCTTAGTAATTGAGGGAGAAGGAAAAAAAAAACACTTCCTTCCTACTCATTATCAACTGGAGTTCCTCAAACAACTTGAGCCACTTTCATCTTCTGAAATGATGACAGGTTCCATGCTTATTCTTTGGGACTATTTTTTTTAATCTTCATGAAAAACAATTCTTTGGCATCTTGCTGACAATTAAGAGGAAGGCAAATGACCTGCCTGTGTTCAAATTTACTCTAATTCTTATGAGAAAGTCACCAATGAGCTTAGAAGCAGCATACATCATCAGTATGCCTCCTTTTCTGTTCTTGTGAAGAACTCCTGCAAGAAGCCTGGAAATTCAACATTTGGGGGATATGAGCCCAGAATTCTAATGGGACCACTTAACACCCACTGGGGGCCCTTCCTCTACTATTGCCAGAATTACAATTCCTTAGGGTTTATCATTTTAAAGACATCACCTTCTTCTAAGAAGGGATCTGGAATTAAAGTGAAAAGGTTGCCATCCTTCCAGTAATTACTTTTGAGTCTTGTCCTCTGATAAAACCCTGTAAAAATCACTGAGAATGAAAATGGAAATGAGATGGAGAATGAGGAGGAAGAGGTAAAAGATGGAAAGGTGGAGAATAAGAAGGAAAAGGGGGAGAAAGAGAAGAGGAAAATAGAGAGGTGGGTTAGGGGAGGATGAAGAGAAATACAGGAAAGGGGAGAATCAACCTTTTTTTTGCAGTAATATCACTTAGAGACTATTGATAGTCAAGGTCATTTCTCTATTATTTTCCTTAAGTCCTGAAAAATTTGTGTCAAATCTTGATACTTCGGAAGGATTTTAAATAGCCATCTTTTCTTCATAGATCAGGAATGTGCTACTTAGAAAGTATTTGGTACAATGATGTGTATAAATAAATGTATGTAAGGTTTTTTTGTGTGTAGCTGTGTGTTTGTGTGAGACAAGACATCAAAACCACACTATAAGATTGGAAAGGGGTGAAGGATACATTGGGGAGGAAAAAGATTCTTTTCCAGTTGCAAGGTAAGAAGATGTTTGTTCTTAGCAAGAAAAAAAAAGACAAAATCACTTTGTAAGAAAAAATGACAGAATATCTTGGAACAGTTCTTTGAAATCCTGTCAAGGCTCAGGGGAATAATGTTGTTTACTGCTTTAACTATATCCCACCAACCATTCACATGAGGGCTACAAAATATCTGCCAGTCTTTTCAGATTGATTTTGCATGACTCACATCATACACACACAGACACACAGACACAGACACACACACACACACACACACACACACACACACTGCACATTTCAGTTTAATGGGTCAACTTGTTTTTCCACACATATGTCCTGACATCTCCTGCCTCCAAGGCTGATCTCATGTCTTGGAATGCCTTTTCTTCTTTCCATCCATCCCTCTTTTGACTCCCAGGCTTCCTTTAAAACTTATCTCAAACACCATCTCTCATATGAGACCTTTCCTGATTTCTCAGTCATTAATCCTTTCCTCTCTCCCCCCAAACCACTCTATTTATTCATTTATGTGCATGTCTATAAGATTTCCAAATCTAGAATCCTATTTTAGGTTTGGAATTGGAAAGGATCTTAGAGATCATCTAATCTAAAGCACTCCTTATATAGAGGAGAAAATTGAGGTTCAAAGTGTGTCACTGAAGCTAGACTGAGAGATTAAAAGTGGCAGAACAGGAATTTGCACTTATGCCCTCTGCCTCTCAACTATGCTCCTCCCATTATTCCATGTCACTTTTATCCTTCCTATAGAATAGAAACACTTTAATAGATGGGACTGTTTCAATTTTTTTTTCTTTGTATGTCCCACATCTACAACTTCCTCACATGTGACAGGCATTTAGTAAAGGTTTATTCAAAGGAAAGAAATAGGAAAATGAATTAAGGGACAATTAAGAATACCTAAATTTGAAAAAGAAAAGAAAAGATTTACAAATCTCAACTCTTATTACTCCCTAAACTTTGAGCATTTAGATATAAGAAACTTAACTTATTTTAGCTGTTTGTTTCTAATTGCACCATTTATCTACTGTTAATCCTCTGTGCTCTATAAATGATCAAAGACTTGAGGGAAGAATCACAGAGTTAAAATATAAATGTGATGTTTGGTCATGAGCTAGTGTTTCAGTTATTCAAGTACATTTTCCCCCTTTGCTTTATTTTTTAAAACATAAACACATCGGTCATTTTTAATGAAGCATTCAAATCCTTTTTCTTTCTAGCCCAGTTTAAAAAAATTCACAATCTAATAAAAAAAGATAGACCCAATTGTCAAAAACTTTTACATGAAAAAACCCAAGTTACTTATACAGCTCCCAAGAAACTCCATTTAATTCAAACTCTAGAAATTGAACTTTGAAATAAAACCTCATATTATATTGCAAACTTAATCATGATCCAATGGGAAATCCAGAATTACTACTAAAAACTAAGCTGGCACAAACAATTTCTGCATTTGGGATAGGCAGTGGAGGTGAAGGCGGATTATAGTTTGGAGTGGGGAAAGAAATCCACTTGAGAAATAGCAGTTTTCATAAGGGAGAGAAAGCAGAGCTATTTTGGAGACTATTGGATCAGAATAATGGTAGACAATTGTTAAGTTTTTCCCTTGGAAATAAGTATACATTATAAATCAGTGCTTGATTCATTATTTTATTTATTGTCTGGATTGAAAAAAAAGTGATGGAGAAAATGCTAATAGTACATAATAATATATATTCCCCTACCTTTACCTCACATAGAATCAGTTGATTTTACTAGCACATCACTAGAAGGAAGTCTACCCCAGGATACTTGCTTTTAGTATCCTCTAAAGTTTCAGCACTGGACAAAATCCAATGGTTCCATCCTTGTTATGTCTCAGACTAGTAGAACTGTAGGGCCATAGAACTTTTATCAAAAGTTGGGATTTTGGTTTTCCAGGCTCAGCCATGTCAGTGATACTCTAAGGGATACTTGTCTCTCCTGTGTTGAAATTGGTACACAATAACTTCCTTCTAAAATAAAAAAAATTTATTTTTCCATCATTGTCACTTTCCAGTGATTTCATCATAAGAGCTCTAACTTGTAAAAACAAACAAACAAGAATATTTAAGCAAAACAAATCAAAATATTGGCTAGATCTACAGATGTATTCCACTTTTTGCATCCATATCCTATTACTTCCCTACCAAGAGGTGGGAGGCAAGGTTTCTTACCAGACTTATGAAGTCAGGTTTGCTAACTGTAGGTCAGAGCCCCGAAGTCTTTTGGTGTTTTATTTTACTTTATTATCATCATTGTGTATGTTTTTCTCTGGTTCTACCTATTTCACTCTGAATCAGATCATACAAGTTTTCCCAAGTTTCTCTAACTCCCTCATATTCTTCATTTTTAATTGCACAATAATATTCTATTATCTTCATATACTACAATTTGTTCAGTCAGTAGATTGAACCATGCAGAGGTACCATCTTCCTCCTATTTCTTTGCCACTATATATTTAAAATATATTTATGTATTCCATTAAATATTATTATGCATTCCATTAAATATATTTTGGGTATATTTGTGTATATTTGTATTTATGTATTCCATAAATATTTTTTTGTATCTATGGAATATTTTCCTCTGTCTTTAATTGCTTTGGCCCAGTAGGGGAATTGCTGGGTTAAAAGTCTGCATACCCTTTTTGAAGCTCTAATCTATTCATTACCCATTTGTGCTACATTTTCCTGTGGTTTGTGTGTGGAATAAAGATGGATGGACTTGGATGGACTAAGAAGTTGACAGCTTGGTAGGATTCTGTGAGAGTTGACTACCACATTAGATTGTAAGTTCCTCAAGAGCAGGTTTGGTCTTTCTTTTTTATATTCAGATCACCACTCTTTAGCATAGTGCCTAGTATATATTAAACACTTAATAAGCGCTTCTTGATTGACTGACTGATGATTCCCTGTGTGAAGGAGGACTTCAGGCAAGGCAACACTAATAATGCTAGGAGTATAGTCCTGGAAGAGAATTAGATGTCACTGAAAGATTTTCTGGGTACAGTTCCCTGTGACTTGTGAAGACTGCCACTTGAATGACTGTGGCAATAATTTCTGTTATTAATCAATTAAAATATCTATTATGAGATTACAATATACCCGGTACTGTGCCAAATGTTGGGGATTCAAAGAAAGATTTAAAAAAAGAGTTCTTGTCTTCAAGAAGCTTATATTCTAATGGCTCTCTGCTTTCATGGAGTCAGTTTCATTCCAGTGAATGGTAATGATTCCTACTTAACAGATGGAATCACAGAGACTCAGGTAGAACATAAATGTCTTATTCAAGGACACTGTATCTTATCTATGTAAGAATAATAAATGTGATAATAATTCATGTGAATTGTAAAAACTTATTATAGCATACCATATCCATTCTTTATTGTTACCAAGAATTATAAGTTCATCATCTCTCTTGATTCTTTCTACAATTCTGTATCTTTATCCCTAAATTAAAGTTGAAGAACTGAGACTCAGAGGTGTGTTATTTGTCCAAGGACCCAGTGTTTGGCTTGGCTCCCTTACTATGTGACCATTAATAAGTCCACCTGTATTCATAAAGTACTTACTAAGTGAAAAGTACTATACTAAGAGTTGGGGATATAACTAAAGACAAAATCAATACCTGCCTTCAAATAGCTAATGTTCTAATGGGGAAGACAAATGTAAATAACTAGTTACTTATAAAATTACAGAAAGCAGAAAAACAGTCACCTGAGAAGGGAAGAAACTAGCATCTGAGTGTGTGGAGGTAAATGTGGCTGATAAAAAGCCTCTTGCTGAAGATGGAGTCTGAATTGAGTCTTGAAAGAAATCAGAGAAACTAAAGATGGAGGAAGTTGTGAGAACAGAACATTTCCATCTCAGTTTACATATATTAAAGATGGCATAGCATTCTCAAGGACTTGTAAAAGGACAGCTAAATTATAGAAGGGGTGGAGAGTATTAGAGTGTAAGGAGGAGGGAGTAGGCTTTGGAGGACTTTTGAAGCCAAACAAGAAGTCTATATAGAATTCTGGAGGCCATGGGGGCCCAATGAAACTTTTGGAGCCAAAGAGTAGGAACAAAGCTCTAGAAAAATTCAGCTTGGCCACTGAGTGGATGGTGGATCTGAAGGGGAAGAGACAAGGAGATTAATTAAAAGATTAATTCAAGGGTGATGAGGTGATGAGGATCTAAAAAAAGGGCTATGGCCATGTGAGTGGAGATGAGAGGGCATCCTTGAGAGATGCAAAGAGATGTAAAATTGTTCAGATGTATGGAACAAGGGAATGGGGAGGTCATGGGCTGGGTGACTCAGAGAATGGTGTCCTTGATGATAAGAGGAAAGTTTGAAAGAAGGAAGGGCTTAGGGGAAATTCATTATCATGAATTCTATTTTGAGCCAAGATAGAATATTTTCCCCTTCAATAATAGGGCAAGTTCCCATTCTTAAAATATGTCACTGACATCCTAAAGGATCTTTGGATCTTTTTCTCTGTCTCATTATGATCACACGGGGTTATATTTTCCCCCACCCTGACCCCATCACCTCTTTACTAATGCCTGAAGACTAAAAAATAGACTCGTTTCCATCCAAGCCTTTATATCTTCATGAAAATCATTCCACCCCCATAGCATCAAGTACAGATTTGGGGCTTAAGAGTCCAATTCACTGTCTTCCTTCTCTTTCTCTAAGGACTTAGACTAGGAGAGACACTTCCACAGGATTTGAGTGTAGTGGGCCTTAGAGCCTTGCAGTCCAATTTGAGATCAAGAGCCATGGCTGAGATTAGGAAGTGCCATTCTCTGAAATGGAGTGAAAATTGCAAAAAAAAAAAAAAAGGTTGATGGAAAATCAAAGCCCTTCTCTTCCAAGGAGATGGTGCCTCCCAACAAAATGACCCCCAAGTCTTAGTGTTCTTCTGGTAATGGAATTCCTACTTAACAGATGGAATCACAGAGACTCAGGTAGGACATAAATGTCTTAATCAAAGACACTGTGTCTTATCTTATTAAGAATAATAAATGTGATAATACTTCATGTGTATTGTAAAAACTTATCGGGGCAGCTAGGTAGCACAGTGGATAGAGCACCAGCCCTGAAGTCAGGAGGATCTGAGTTCAAATGTGGTCTCAGACACTTAACATTCCCTAGCTGTGTGACCCTGGGCAAGTCACTTAACCCCAATTGCCTCAGCAAAAAGCAAAAACAAAAAACAAAAAAAAACTTATCATAACACACCATATCCATTCTTTATTGTTACCAAGAGTTATAGGTTCATCATCTCTCTTGATCCTTTCTACAATTCTGTATCTTTATCCCTAAATTAAAGTTGAAGAACTGAGACTCAGAGGTGTGTTATTTGCCCAAGGACCCAGAACTACAATTATATAATATGCTACAAAATGAAAATTTATTAAATATCTGTTATGTATAGAATACTGAACTAAGTTTGGAAAACTTAGGTTTTGTGATGATCTCTATGCTCAAGGAGCTTATGGTCTAGTAAAAGAATAAAATATATAGAGACAAATAGATGGATAGGTAGCTATAGATATAGATATCCTACACAAATTATAGTGTTATGAATTTTCTCCTCCTCCATACACAAATTATAAATGTTATGAATTTTCTCCTCCTCCATGCTATGAGGCAGTAATAAGTTAGTCAATAAATATCCAAATTTACTACAAAGGACATATGAAGAAATATGTTATCTATATCCAGAGAAAGAACTGATAGTCAATAAGCATTTAAGTGCTTCATATGTGTCAGGTACCATGCTAAGTGTAGGAGATATAAAGAAAAGCAAGACTGTTCTTGCCATTGAGGAGCTCACAACCTAATGGAGAGGGAAACATGCAGATGTTATATATGAACAAGCTAATGAAAGGGCAAATAGGAAATAATCAATATAGGGAAGGCATTAGGAAAAGTTTCCTGGAGAAGTTGAAATTCTATTTGGGACTTAAAGGAACCAGTGAGAGACTCAAAACAGGTATAGGACAAAGGGAAAGGTGGGTGCTGAACAAGGGGGAACTTACAAAGGCCATCTCTTCTGGAGTAGGGATTCTTAATTCTTTTTGTGTCATGGATGACTTTGAAAGTTTGGTGACATCTATGGACTTCTTCTTAAAATAGATGAATGTGTTAGAATGTGTAAAATAAAATACATAGAAGTGCAAAAGATACATGTATGTATATGTGCGTGTATGTATGTGTCTGTATTTGTGTATATATCAAGCTCACTGACTCCAGATTAACAATCCTGCCACAGAGTAGCTAGATAAACCAGGGGATAAAGGTTGCCAGCTCTCTAAGAATCATATGACCTTATAGTTTTTTCCTAGCATCCTTTAGAACTGAGTGCAACCTGTCACTGCTAGAGCAAGATTAAGATTATCAATAGCAGCTTCTTGTTACTAAAAAAAAATTAGTATTATTAAATAAAAACAGAAAATCATTTGCAACACCCTGATGATAAAAGTTGAGAACCCAAATCTATTTCTAACCTGAATTCCAGTACTTAGCATAGAGTCTGTCACACAGTAGGTCCTTAATAGATATTTATTGACTGATTGAATCTATTCTAGTTTACAAATACCCAGTCTTCTCATTCCGAGCCCATCTATGCTTATTTGAACTATATCATGTAACCCTGGGAATATTTAGTATCACTTCTCCTGAGAGACACATTCTAAAGATCATAATTTTCAAATTTTCAATCAATCTTAAAAAAAAATACTAGCTCTGTGTTGATTGTAAATAGTTCTCTCTCTACAGGAAAGAGAAATAAGATGAGATGATTTTTTTTTTTTTGGAAAACATCCACTTTCTAGTTATTTCATTGTTTTGTATTCCCCATACTACCTGGGAGAAGAAATTCAGTTCCATAATTAGCTGAATAAGTTCTTTACCTACTGTGAGCTTCTGTGGATCCATTAACTATTCAGAGAATAGAAGCTGGGGAAGCTTTTTGTCATCTATCTCTGTTCCCAGGGACCGAGTTGGGATAGAGGAGGGATTTCCAGAGTTCCTTTGAAACAAGAAAGTGAGTATTGTACATATGGTACATATGGTAGGAAAAGGAGAACGAGGAACCATCTTCAGAGCCACCTTGATAGCAGATACCCAGTCAAGGTTTATTTATTCACCGCCAGTAGAATAGAAGCTCCAGGAGGGCAGGAACTATTTTTCATTTAGTCTTTGCATCTTCATAACCTAAGCTGGACTGGTCAACAGTGACTAATTCTTGTGGGAGGCCAGTGAGAATGAAGACAGTACACAATATGCACTGGATTTGACAATTAGGACCAACAGCAGCAGCAACAACACACACAAATGAAAAAAAAGTTTGGGTATAAATGAAGATGAGATAGGTTAATGGTACTGAAGATAACAGAGACAGAATGAAGCTACAGTCTTTGCCTATTAGAAGCTAATTTTGAATTTCTATGTGCTTTGTTCATAAATTGAAAGTATTCTTGGACTAGATGTAGTGGCAATAAAGTTCCTCGGGGCTGTCAATGATTAAAGTAGGGCTAATAGACCATTATTTCTAGACCATTTCCCCTCTTCATTCATTGGCTCTTTGCTCTTCCTTTTAGTAATACTATTAATCTTTCTTCAAAAAAATATTGCAGAAAGTGACTATATGAAATTGCTTAGCTGATATATGTATACATATATATACATATATATATATGTATATTGAAAAGAAAACCAGAAAAAGGATGTGCAGTCATGTTTGCTGGGATAGAATTACAAGGGTCATCAATTCTCATCCTGTAGGATGCAAGTTGGATACACAACCAGATGGGGTCAGAAAGAAATCTCTCCCACTGGTGCCATATAGCATGATTCATGTATTATGGAAATTGCAGGCTTTCCCTGAAGCACAGTTCAATATAGGTTACTAGATCATCGGCCTAATTCTATCTATTTTTTATTAACTAAAATTAACTTCTGATTTTCCATAGGCAGGCTACTGTTGCTGAGGCATGAATATTAAAATGCAAGAACAAAATGCAAATAGTTCCTGTATTATCTCTCACTGTTCACTTCTAGTACTTGAAACTTACAAATAAGTAAAAACTATTGCCTTTTTCGTAAGTATAGATTTTTTTTTTTTTTTTTTTTTTGCTGAGGCAATTGGGGTTAAGTGACTTGCCCAGGGTCACACAGCTGTTACGTGTCTGAGACCAGATTTGAACTCAGGTCCTCCTGACTTCAGGGCTGGTGCTCTATCCACTGCGCCACCTAGCTGCCCCCATAAGTATAGATTTTGAAAATGAGGTCTTTGATAAAGCAACAGTGTCATTTGATCAAGAAAATGTAGATGCTTCTGGCATTAGCACTAGAATGAAACCATTATTTAATTTTTGTCTTTTATTTGACACAGGCATTCTGCTTTATCTTCTTCCCTAGTGATAACTTGTCTATGCCCCATCCTTTTATTAAAAAATATTTTTTCAATTAATAAGGATTTATTTTCTCTTCCACCCCAATTATCAAGAAAAACTATTATTGATTTAATCACCTTTGTAATTTGTATTGTTAAGAAAAAAAATTCATGCATTGGTCATGTAGAGAAATCTATGTCATTCTAAACCTTGGGTTCAATGCTTTCTGTCAGGAGGTGGGTACTTGTTCTATCATCAGTCTTCTGGAATCATGGTTGGTTATTGCATTGGTCAGAGTTCATGAAGTCTCTGTAATGTTGCTGTCATATAAATTGTTCCTTTGGTTTCTACCCACTTCACTCTGCATCAGTTCATGTAAGTCTTTTCAGATTTCTCTAAAATTATCTGTTTCAAAATTTCTTCCAGTGCTATATTATTCCATTACATCTTATCCCATAATTTTATTATCCACTTTTTATTTTCCCTAATTGATGGCATGTTCCCACTCTTTTGATAATAAAAAAACAACTATGCAAAATGAGTCATTACAGAATCATCTCTGGCATCATGTGCAAAATGCTAAAACCACAATTTGCCACCTAGTATCATAGGAGGCTTGGGGTCCTGGGAAAATATTTTTGCAGGATCTCTGTCTATATAAATAATTTTATTTCTAAAAGTATTACAAAATACTTGGGTCCAGGTTAAATATATTGCTTCATCAGTGAAAATTTTAAAATAATTCACTTAGAATATTCACCTTTTCATAAGAAATATTGCAACTTAAAACATTGAATTGCCCAGAACTGAAATGACTATTTAAATTTGTCTTATGGTTTTTAATCTACTTCAGTTTTCCAGTTCTGAGCAGCATTCTCAAATACTGAGAGTTAAAGAATGAATGCATCCTCCTGGCTTTTTGCAATCCTAGTCATCAGCTATTCCAGGAAATGGCTCCACTCACCTCACGGCTAAACTGTCTGCAGACCCTCAGCACCGGACCACATCATCATTCTTCTCCTTACCAAATTACAGGGGCTCTCTACTGCTTCTGAGGATCAACTACAAAGTCCTTTGCTATTTAATGCCCTTCACAATTGGATTCCAGCCTATCTTTCCAGGCTAATTGAGCATGACTTTCCATATGCACTAAATGTCCAAGCCATGTTTATTGGTCCCCATATGTGACATTCCCTCTCTTCCTCTGAATCTTTGCATAGACTGTCTCCATACTAGAAATTTACACCTTCCTTATCTTCACCTCTTGAACCCTTCATACCCTTCAAACCTGGCACATAGTAGGTGCTGAATAAATGGTTATTGACTTGAAGCTTCATCTCTACTGCTTTCTCTTTCAAAAGACCTTTTCTGATTCTTCCAGCTGTTAGTTTCCTCCCATCTCCAGTTCTGCATATTAATTTTGTACAAATCCTATATTTATTCATCTTTGAACATGTGGTCTTCCCCTAATAAAATGTGAAGTACTTGAGGACAGAGATAATCTCATTTTCCTATGAGCTGGATATCCAGTACTTAGAGCACAGTCTTTAAACATGTTTATTGAATACAAAGTGACACTACAAAATAAAGATATAGTCCCTGTCATGGAATTTACAAGTTAGGGCATGTATACAATTAAGCATGTGGCAGGTTAGCCTTTGATGAGGGAGATCAAGATAAAAAATATACAAAAATTTTAGGTTAGAGCTTAGAGCTCAGAGGATCAGGGAAGAGGTGGCTCCCACAAGCTGATTGTTGAGGAAAAAGATAGTTTTTTGACAGATTTGAGATGAGAGAGTGCATCCTGACCTTAAACAAAGGCAGGAGAAAGCATATTGAGTTGGGAGAACTGCTCCCAGTGTTACCTGGATGACTGCAATTGTTTAAAGCTAGTTTTGCAAATAAAATTCAATAATACCAATGCACATTTTCAAATAAATATGGCATGAAATAACTCCAGCAGAGAAACCATATAAAAAGAAAAATATATATATAAGAGATAGTGTGGTCAAATTACTAGAGAGCAAGCCTTAGAACCTGTTTCAAATCTTGCTTCTGACTCAACTGGGATGTAAGCTCCAGGACAAGAACAAACCTTAGTGTTTTAGGAAAGCCTTGAAGTCTCTAAATTATAGAGAAGATGCAAACCTGCACCAGTAGAGGGAATTGTCTTATATCTGAGCTCTGTACACTAAACAATTTTGATTTATATAAAAATATTCACTGACTTTTGTCCTAATGTTGTCATGTCGCCCATAATCCAAGAAAGTTGTTTAAAAATTCACATTCTTGGTTAGCTATATAAACCAAAATAACTGAATAACTAATCACTAAAATGATTATTTATAAATCCACACTATTTTCCAGGACATATATTTGTAAATAAGTTTATTTAGTCAATTATTGCCATTAAAATTTATTATTTTGGTGAAAGCAAAAAAAATTATACCATTAACAAATAAAATATTTAAGATTATTTATTTCATCTTTAGCTCCTTTTTAATGTCTGGTTTTGTATGTATTTCATAATTTAACATATTAGTACAGTGGGATATACATGTAATTTTCAAATAAATAAAATTGCTTACTGATAGAGTACATTGCCAAAACAGTTTGAAGGACACTGGTCCTGGGCTCTGAAAAGTTAAGTGATTTTCTTGAATGTGTGTATATGAAGTAATTGGGGTTAAGTGGCTTGCCCAGAGTCACACATCTAGTAAGTGTTAAGTATCTGAAGACAGATTTGAACTCAGGTTCCTCCCGATTCCAGAGCTGGTGCTCTATTCACTGTGCCATCTAGCTGCTCTAGAAGTTGATTTATTTGAGCCTGGTCACCCACACTGCCAGGGACCAGCTGTCAAGAAGGGAAGAAAGGAAATAAGTATTTATATAGTACCTACTATTTGCTAATCACTATGCTAAGCACTTTACAAATATCTCATTTGATCATAATAACAATCCTGAGAGGTAGGTGCTGTTAATGTTCCCATTTTACAGATGAGGAAACAGAAGAAAATGCAGGTTAATTGCCTAAGCTCCCATAGCTAGTAAGTACCTGAAGGTAGATTTGATTTTAGGTTTTTCTGACTCCATATCTGGCAGTCTATCTACTGCATAGTAGCTTCTCAACAGCTCCTTACATTGATCTGAAACTTTTTTTTGCTGATATCACCCATTACTTTTAGTTTTAAGCAACAGAGAAGGAAAAGGTGTGTTTCCCAATCCAAATGTACTACTTCTGAAGTTTCCAAGTTGGTCATTGAATGTCTAGCCCAGGTGGTACAGTAGAGGGAAGAGTGGAGGTAGGAAAAGCCAAGTTTGAATCCTGCCCTGGGTAATGTGACCCTGACCCATTCACCTTTCTCATTCTCAGTTTGCTCATCTGTAAAAATCAGGGTAAAATTAACACTTTTTCTTGTGATCAGACTGGACACTAGAACTCCATCAGAGGGAAGAAGAGGAAAGACCTGGAAACATATCATTGTCTTTGCTTCTAGTTCAATACGACACCTATGGAGGAGATAGAACAAGTAATCTGACGAGAGTAATAGCCAATCAAAAATGATGCTGACACTAGGGAGTCTTGAGCTAGGGGCTGCCCAACCATGACCAGCCCCTTGCCGATGATCAAGCCTTGTGGGAATAACCCTCTTCAAAAATACTTCATAACCCCAAACAAAGCCTATAAAGGAGTCTGGGGTGTCTGACCCAGCTAAAGCTCACTGAGCCAAAAGAATATGAGACTTGGATGCCTGTATGTCACCCCCTCAACAGAAAATCCTCTTGTGAAGATTACATAAAATAACATGGACATTATTTTGTAAACTTTAAATTGCTGCGTAAATGCTAGCTGCTGCTGTTACAATTATGTCTCTACTTTATACTTGGTCTCCATCTCATGCATTAAGAGGATAAGAGAAAGGAGCACTTGGAGCAGGAACATGACATTGATGAATGACTCTTACTTGCCTTATTCTGCTCTTGGAGGAGAGAAACAATATGTCTTGTGTTGAGCCATTTCCCCCACCATGGAAAAATCTTTGTGAATTCTAAGAAAAGCCACCTCCATAGCATCCTGGGACAGAAAGTGACTCTAAAGAGGGTTCTGGAGGCACACAAAGATTTCCTCTCTTTTTTCACAACCCCATGTTTTTGTGGAGATAACTTCAGAGGAGGGGTAAATTAAATGAATTCAGATAAACTCCAACAGCTCATCATGATGAGCTGGGAGTGGAGACTCAATGGTGCAAAGTTGGACTTGTCCCACACAGCCATCTTAGTTGAAAGTGTCTGTACCATCTTCCCATCACATGATCCAAAACTATTGGCTGGCTTAACTTAAATATCCCATATAAATAAGGCAACATTTCTTTGGTTACCCTGGATATTCATAATTATTTTGTTTTCTCCTGAGTTAAAATTTTTTATTTAATTTTTTTTTGTGGCTATGATGAGTGGGTTCTTCAAAATCCAGAGCCTTCTGAAACTCAGTGTCAAGAGCAGATAGGTTTTAGGGCAATACTTTCAACATTTCTACAGAGGATAGAAGTATACCTCATTATGTATTCTCCAAAACCGAGATTAATCAGATGTATCTTTCCATGTTGTAATTGTATAATGTTATTGTGATTATTGTGAATATTCTCATCTTGGTTCTATTGTTATCATTTTAGTACATATTGGGTGTGAAAATTGGGTTCCCAAACATGAC